>JAODKF010000022.1:7064325-7076720 GCA_026779585.1 Mormyrus proboscirostris | reverse complement strand
AAAAAGACTCGGCCCCCCCCCCCCCCCCATAAAGTTTCACCTCCTTACCTTGAGCGAGTCATGCCTGTGTGTTTTAGCTGTCCTATAACCTTCAGTAAATAAAGATAAGATTTTATTTACTATTGATCCCGGGGGGAAGATGCAGCTTTAACTGTACTGTTGGCTTTAATTAAAAAACTGTAAAACACTGGTCCTGCTCCTTGATTTTTATACCTAATAATTATACTCCCACCTCTGGTTTGAGAAATACTGATACGGATACAAACAGCGTGGCAAAGTGTGCCCCCCCCCATGTCCCCTTCAGGTGTGCAGGCAGATAACTAGGACATGTGCCTAATTGTCACTTCATTATTAATTGAAAAAGCTATTTACATTTAACCCTCAACCTCAGTCATTAACTTGATTTATCAGAGTTTTTGTGTGTCATATTTCATGGTGTCATAGTGTGTGTCTCTCCTCAGATTAACCGGAAATTGCAGGAATTACCATCAGATTCTGTACAGTTTCTGTACAGAAAAACAACATTTTCATGTATATTTTAACATGGTATAAATGGGTATTATTGCGATGCATTGTTCATTTAAGATTATTGACCAGTGTATTTCTGTTTACAGCGCCTCAGTAAAGTAAAAATACCGTACTTGAGATTAACTTTGCTAGTTAATAAGTATATAAAATGAGGACGAGTCCCCCTTCATCCTTTTCACAGATTAATGTTTATGGGACTTTTTAATAAAAAAAAAAAAGACTAGAATGTTTAAATGCCAGTCAAAAGACTAAGATTAAATAGCATCAAAACCCAGAACAGACAGAAGATATCAGTGGACAGAAAGGTGTTGCTTAAAATTTCACATAACACAAAGTCCACTTCGGTTATCTCTCAACTGACATTTACCATGTTTTCTCCCTTTTAACGTGTTTTTTCCACCAGTGAAATTATACCAAATGATACCCAATTATACCATCTTAAAACACATATTAATCTTCTCGTGTCTATACATAATTTGATGCTAATAACTGACTATCCGCTGTTGATGATAATTTAATTCCATATCATCAACTGATCCTAAGATGACATTTTACAAGGGTGGCGTCAGTGGGCAAGTCATACCTCCAGGGCTGGGGTTCGAAACTTGCCTCTGCTCATGGGGGGCACTACAATCAGTCGGACATGTGTCTATTAATTGCCTGCAGTGTATTATGTTGTGTGTGCACTGCGATGGACTGGCAGGCATCCAGTGTGTGTCAACCCCCCTTAACCCTGACCAGGGCAAACGCACAGCAGCTGAATGGAGATTATGAGAATCACATCAGGTTCACATCTATAACACCCAGAGCTGGAATACACGCCAGTGACGTTGCAGTGCTCTAACAGCGATAAACAGACAATTCACCTCTTACTGTAGGTTTTCTCCTCAGACAGCTAGTTTTAGAGAAATAGGTAAAAATACAGCCTTCTTGCTTAAATATTTCCATCGATAAAAAAGCATATCTGCATAAGCAGTTTCTGTAAATATCTGTGTCCGAACCCCTTCACTGCCACGGTGTGATATTTTTACCCACAAGGAAAAGGCCTGCTGTGATCTGCGAGGGATCGCGTCACGCCGCCCTGGCGCCAGCGCTCAGGGCCCCCGTGAGGGCAGGTAGAGGCACGCAGGGCCCGTGTCGCGCTAAGCTCCTCATGCATGCTCCTGCACACTGCTCCCGCTGGAGCGTCCCAAGCACTGCTGAGGCGTCTTTCCTGCGCCCGCTTACAGGGGCTCTGCGGTTAGCAGCCGAGCCGGCTGCAGAGAGAAACGCTCGGGTCCCTTCATCCCGAGGAAGGTCGAGGAGGAGGTGAAGGGCGTTTAAGCAGGACATGCTCCCATACCGACTCTCGTTGTCGCGCACTTGGATTCCAGTGCCCAAATGGCCACCGAGCTGCTGGGCAGTGCTGACACTGCAGAAACACACCCTAAAGTCCCCCCCCACTCTCGCCTCTCTGTCCCCCCTCCCCCTGCATCTCACATTCTTTTCACATTAATTTAACAGACACTTACATTTTTTGAGAAAGCACCATTAGCCAGGTCAGTCCCTGGAGCTGCTGGGGTTAAGGGTCTTGCACCTGGGCCCAATGGTGACATCATTCTGTCAGCATGGGGACTGAAACCAGCAACCTTCCGATCGCAGGCATGATGTCCTAACCCACTGAGGTACACGGTGCTAGACGCCTCTGTCAGCACGCTGGGTGTCAGGGACGCAGCAGAGCACATGGACAGAGCTGCAGGATTATGGATGACTCCGGAATGGTGTTGGGTTAGCTCACTACAGTGCGTCACCGCTGGCTTTAACGCCACGCTTCCCCACCATTACGTAAACGTTCCTCCTTTATCTGACCCTGTCAAGTGTGTCCGATTGGGGGGGAGTAACAGACCTTGAGAAAAAATAGAAAAGTCTGAGTCATAAGAAAAAGTAGCGGCCAGACCTGTCAGGGGGGGGTCTGACCCCACCCCCCATGGTGGCTGAGGGAGGCCCCTCCCAAATTCCTGATTGTCACACCAAGTTTATTGGAGTTTACAGGGAGACGTCATTAACTCCAGGTCAGTGTGAACAGAAGCCGAGGTGAGCAGCGCCAATCACCAGAGTAAGGAAGAGGCAGCAGGACATTCTGGCAGCCATCCCACCGTAATCCCACAATGCCCTGCACTCTCCGGGGTACAGAACAGTCAGCAAAACGGAGCAGGCCTCTCAGTTTGCGAGAGCGGCGTCCGGACCATGATGTCAGCTAAATCTGGAGTTTTTGAGCCAGGAAAGAGCGCAAACACAGAAGGACGGGCAAACAAATAACATAACGGGTGTGCGGGTAACGGCGCGAGATGGACGAGAATCGGCGACGGTGACGCACCAGGGGCTTCGCTGTGTCTGCGAGAGAGCTCGGAATTAATGAAAGGCCGCAAAAAAAACGACAGCACACTGAAAATTCAGCACTTTCCAGGTGGTGAAGTTATTTATCAAGGTAATAAGCAGTGTGAGGCAGTGGGCCCAGTGCGGAGCAGAGCTACATGCAGCCTGCAAGGGGCGCCACCTCTCACCTCACAGATGCTGTAGCGCTTATTCGCACTGTGCTGACAGCAGCGATACTGGGGAGGGTTTGGTTCTGGTCTAACCAGCTGCTTTTAACAAGCTCTCCAGTTGGTCATTCATACCAGTTTGCCTATTTTCATTTTATTTTACATTTAGTGGCACATATATTTTGAGAAAGCAAGGTCAGCCAGTTCCTGGAACAACAGGGGTTAAGGTCCTTGCTCCAGGGGCCAACAATGAATTCACTCTGCTGAATCCAGCATTTGAACTGGCAACGAAGACAGGGACAGCATCCTAACCCAATGAGCCGCACACACACAGTTCCCCATGTGCTGAATCAGTGCACAGCAAAGTGTGTGACACTGCTCGTACTGTGCGATACCTAAGTACTCTGCGTAAACATGACAATAATTTCTGTACTTAATGTGTCATCGTTCCGTATCAAGGCAACTGTCCTATTAGCACAGAAGCAGTTCTGCACAGACAGGGGTCCACCTCATCACAAGCCAAACACATTGTGCCCTGTCCTCTGGAAAACACCCTGTGATTCACAGGCCGTTAGCCAGGGCTAAATTTAGCCAGGGCCGGGTTAGCAGGGAGACCCCGCGCTAACAGCTAACTGTTTGTGCGAGAGTACATTAAGGTCGTTTGCAGGCAGTCAGCAAAAGCCATTTAATTACGCAGTGTTGAGGGTTTGAAAAAGCATAAAATGAATCCCTGGGGATATCACATTGGCAACATATATGTCCATGTTGTAAACAGGCACCAAAAAGCTGGTTAATACCTCCACACTCGTCCTGCAGTTGTGGCGTGGAGCCAGGCCTGTGCGGAGCATAGTGGGTCGTTAGCGTTTTTAGCAGGTAAAGCGGTTTACAGTGGCATTTGCACGTCAAGTTAACGCACCTTTGGACGGCAGCTTGGAACTCGCTCATCAGCATGAGGGCTTCACAGCCCTTCCGGAAGCTACAGAAAATATCAGCTCAGTATGGAAACGATAGCAATGTCAGTTGGACAGCGAGATCCCGCAAAGGTGACCCTGTTATTTAAACTAAACCTGTGCCTGCTGGACAGTGTAGAGGTGACCTGTATTCATTCCTTGGATGGATGTATACAGAGTCAGATGATTTTTACCCAGAATCTCTTACTGGTTCTTTACAGAATAAGGTGATTTTTACCCAGACTCCCTTAGTGGCTGTTTACAGTATAAAGATGATTTTTACCAAGAATTCCTTAGCGGCCATTTACAAAATGAGATGATTTTTACCTGGAATCCCTTACTGGATATTTACAGAGTCTTGTGATTTTTACCCAGAAGCCCTTACTGGCTGTTCACAGAATATACACCAAAATCAAAATCACACTCTCCCAGAGGACTGAATTCAAATCAAACCTCTTATCTCCCAAGCCTCTGTGAAGGAGCAGAGAAGCTCCTGTGATATGGACCTCGACCTCCTCTGCCCCCACCCCTGGGATGATGCCATTCCCGTCATCGTCAGGTCCTCATTCATTCTACACTCAGTGACCACAGATCTATAAGTCTGAGGGAATTTGAAGGATCCTCATGGGAATTTTGATAGTGGTAAAGCTTGCACTGGGAGCTACTGTGAGGGAGATCACCAGCCCACGCCTGCCAGTTCCCAGCATGTCTCCTCCACGCACCGCCGCTCCTCTGCAACTTCTCTCTGCTGCACGTGGTCAGTGAGTTCACACCAGGCTCTCTCTCTTGGACATGTAAGATACACTCTCAAGATTGTCTTAAAAAAATTAAGTGTTTTTAAAGAAGGCAGAGGTGGCATTGAAATACTGGGGATCTTCTCCAGCATATGGACAAGTTCTCCCCCTTAGTATTTATAAACTAACATCTCAATTACCCCCAGCAAAATGAAACACCTCTGGTGTGTGTTCAGTGTCAGTCTGCACGGCTCCCCATGGATATAAATCATGCAGGCCTCCACCTAAGACTGCACCTCCTCTCCCGGGACTCTGTTCATGCAGCGAGTCTAACCCTAACACAGGTCAAGGGTCCATGGCAGCAACTCGCTTGCAGGATCAAAAGGCGGTTTTTAAACCTTCAAATGGAGGAAGGGAAAGTGAGTGAGAGAGAGTGAGGAAAAAAAGAGAGAGCGTGGCCTTGCCCTCTCACCACCGCACGGTCACGCTTGGGCCTCTGCAGTGGCGATGCAGAGCGAGTGTCACATGCAGAGGCGCATCTGCACCAGTTGTGAGAAACAACACGCACTGATGAGGGAAGCACCTCCCACCACTGACTAACCCAGCAAATCCTGTGGCGTGCGTGCGCGTCCATGTCTGTGCGTGTGTCTGTGCGTGTGTCCGTGTGTATGTGTGTCTCTGTGTGTCTGTGTCCGTGTGTATGTGTGTGTCTGTGTGTGTGGGGGTGTGTGCGTGTTTTAAGCCTTAAACATTGCATCTCGACACACCTGAAAAGCCAGAAATGGAGTGTTTATCATAAAATGCAGCCTTCTATCTAAATCGCATATTTCTGTCTCTCGATGGGGCTCAGAAACAGGGTTCTACTCCCCCCCCCCCCCCACACCGCCGAAGGTGGACGTTCCGACACTGCAGAGGCGAATTGTGTTTCCCCTGGCGGCGTGGGCAGGCTGTTGCTCTCGCTCCTCATTGACCAGGGACCTCAATCACCAGAAAGCCTTCGATCCCAAAGGGAAAGAAAGGTCTCATCTTATTTCCGGTATTCCAGCCCCTCCGCCCGATCTGATAGCCCGGTCCTGATCCAATAGCCCACTCTACACCCCTGCGCACCTTGTCCCAGCCTGTCAGTCACATGCAGTGGGCAGATTGGGTGTCCGTCCCCATAGAAAGAGAAATCACAATACTGAAAGCTGACCCAAACGGGGCAAGCTCAAGGACAGCCGGGTGCCGCGGGCCGTCTCACGCTTTCCTCAGTACCTCTCTAGTGACGTGCCTCGACTGTCTGATGCCACTGTGAGCTGCCGTCGGAAGACGGGACCCGCATAAAATCACCGTGCCGACCAAATACCAACATCAAAGATGCAACGGTTCAGCATTGAGATTCCCTGAAATGGAAATGCTAGGAAGAGGAGAAAAAATGAGCTTCCTGCTCATTCCCACACGTTGCACGGCACACCAGCACCTTCCCTTACTGAAGCTTTCACTTTCAGGAACCCACTCAATGGTAAACCTGTCATTTTGTCAGTTTATCCCCCTCACTCATTATAAATCATTTATTTCCTTTTTATTAAAGGGTGATATGGTGCACAAAGAAAAAAACGAACCTCTCCTGCTTTGAATAAATAATAAAAACAACGAATAAAGGCAGCGTTGCCCTAAAAAGGCTAAAATTAGACACAGAGTTATTTCCATCCTGCATAATTGCTGATGTGGAGCAGCTGCGGAACTCACAACTGGAACGGGGCAGCGGCGAGGGACGGGCCAGCGGCTAAGAGAGGCGTCACAGCGCCGCCCTGCTGGTGGATCCGTGCACATATGGCCAGACCACGCCCATCGCTGCTACATCAGGCAGCTGCAAAGTCATACACCTGTCAGCTGGAGAGCTTCCATCACGTGGTGCTGCGTGAGGGACCGGCCATCCCGGAGGGACCAGTGGGAAAAGAGGGGGAAAAAACTACAGGCATCGAGAAAGAAAGCTGAGGAGAATTCCCAGAATTAGCACAGTGAGGGACAGCATGGAAATGCTGGCGGGGTGTGGGCTGTCCGCCCTATATTTAGCCCTACGTCTCTTAGCGCCCCTAAACAGAGGAGCTACCGCACCCAGATACCCGGCAGGGGAGGAGAGGGGAGGGCCAGCTAGCTCATACTGCAAGGAACAAGCCGCTGCCGTGCTTATGGAGCGAAAGTCGGGGCCCACAGGGACGGTGTGGGGACCCACATCTCTGCTTACTTGCGCAGCTTCTCACAGTGATAGCAATAGGTTATGGTGAGAAAGCAGAGCTGCAGAAGCAGCTCCAGCACTGTCAGCCTCTGTGAGAGGTCACATGGGATCCCGAAGGGCTCGCTCTTCCAAAGCCGGCAAAAAGAAATGGCAGCAAAATGCTCTCCGTAGTATTACAATGTAATTTACCCAAAGTATCTCTGCTGCAGGGCTCCGGTATTTCAGTGAAAAGGCACAACACTTACAGTGAATAAGATTCACACACAAACATTTCAATTCAAGGCAGACACTTGGCCACAAACTGGAGCCAATCTGCACTAACACAGCGTCACACACCGATGAATAATTTATTTAAGATAATACCAAGCAGGTACAATTAGTCAAGCGGGTGATAATATGTCTGTGTGTAAAATTGAGTTTTTTGCATATTGGTTTTTTATTATTTTATTTTAAAATACCCAGCATGTATTATTATTATTATTATTATTAATAATAATAATAATATATCCTGCATAAACTA
The DNA here is from genome assembly GCA_026779585.1 of Mormyrus proboscirostris. Taxonomy (NCBI): domain Eukaryota; kingdom Metazoa; phylum Chordata; class Actinopteri; order Osteoglossiformes; family Mormyridae; genus Mormyrus; species Mormyrus proboscirostris. The sequence goes on along the minus strand of JAODKF010000022.1, from coordinate 7,069,248 downwards.
TGTTCCACAAAAACTGGAAGTTGTGTGTTTGCTCTAATCACTTTTAACAGGAAAAAATTTGAAGAAGCACACCAAAAGAAAAGCTATTGATCCAGCGTGTGTTTTTACGGGTGACCGTTGGGGTTTTACCTGATGGTCCAGGCCAAGGGCACTGGCTGCTATTCTCTGTCACAGATGCAGAAACTTTCTTGAGGACCTGATGTGGTGGACAATAAGAGGCAGAGTGAAATTTACAGAGAGGAAGAGGCAGAGAGACAGAGACACACCGCTACCTCTGTAATCCATGCCAACGTTAGCTTGATGATAAAGGCCAACGCTAGCAGGTTAGCTTGCAATAGTCAAGATCCCATGAGGATACAAAATAAAGTGGGTGACACTCAGGATGGGCACATGCATGGACATTGATCACATGACACAATCTCAAACACAGATGACACATAACATTTCTGTTTCTTTAAAGTGACAGCCATAAATTATGTACATCCAGGCCATTTTGCAGAACAAAAATGCTATGTTAGTCAAATATTTTCTGCAAAATAAATGAAAATTCCAGAAGCTCTTTTTACACAAATTCTGTATATATAAACATATATACTATAAATATTCTGTGAAGGACCAGCACCCCATCCAGCCGTGGACCCCAGCATTACACTTCCTGTTGTCTGTTAGCAAAGTGTAGGCTTTGGGGTGTGCAGGAGATACTGGAGAACCGGGGGAATGTTGAAGCTGGAGATGCTGAAGCTGGAGATGCTGAAGCTCACGCCAGCAGATTTTATTTAATCTCGCTCACTCAGGCTGTTTAGTGAAATCTTTCTTTAATATTTCCCTCCTCAGAAGTCAACATGGTGTAAGAGTTACTCTTGCTCTAGAAGGTTCTGCCGTGTGAGGTTCAGCCAGCGTGTCACATAGTGTCCCAAACTGCACCCCGGGCACCAGGTTACACTGGTCAGCAGCAGAAATTCACAGATTATTACACCCAGCCTCAGTGGTATCACCCCTCAGTCAGACACTATTATTATTACTAATAATAATCATAATAATTATATCCATAGAAACCGAAGCGAGCACATCTACTGGAATCCTTGACGGTGACCCAGAGTGTCAGCAGCACAGTGCATATTAAGTGTGCAGTTATCCATTTTACTGCAGTAAAAGTTCTTACTATGGTACGTTCTCACATAGCAAGAAACCACGGCTCTTAATATATGTGCCTCTTCCTCTTCCATGGTGTAAGTTAGCAGTCTGGCTGTCAGTGCATCCTCACAACTTAATGGGCCCAAATGCAGCCATTTTTGAAATGCAACTAAAAAGAGGAAAAAAAAAACACTAGCCTGTTATTTAAGTATACTTCAACATTTTTATATACTTGCCTATGGACCATAGAGTCACTCTGACATTAGGCTTAGGGTTTTTTCAATAAATGTATTACTCCAAGTAAGTGTGTGAAATTTATATTATTATTATTATTATTATTGTTGTTGTTCTTGCTGTTGTTATGATCCATCCATTTTGACCATATCCCAATTGTCCAATACAGGGTTGTGGGGATCCAGAGCCTATCCAGCAAACTACAGGAGCAAGGCAGTGAAGAACCCAGGTTGGGCCACCAACCCATCACAGGACACACTCGCACACCATTCACACGCGCGTGCACACCTATGGGCAATGTGGCAATTCCAATTAACCTAAGCATGTTTTTGGAACGTGGGGGGAAACTGGAGTACCCAGAGGAAACCCTGCGACGACACAGGGAGAACATTGTCCATCCTCATATGAGCGGACTTCCTGTTCCATGATTCCATCAGGTGCCTTCAGCCATCGTCCGGCAGGACCCCATCAGTTTTGCTGCTGAAGTGACTCCCCAGGTAAAGGGGGTTGCTGTGTGGCTTCCTGGGCAAATGGAAGGCCTGCAAAGTTCATGTGGGTCACCTTGCCAGGCCAAGGAGGAGGAAGAGAAGGAGCAGGTGTTGAGTTTGGAGGAGGATAAATCACCAGGCGGCTTTAAAGTACAGGTGCAGCAGAGCAAGTGGCTCGGCCCAGACCACACTGCCATTCAGCGACCACGTCGTCTCCACAGAAACTCAGGAATCAGCTTAAAACTACAAGCGAGAGTGATATCGCACCCTTCATATATGCGGTAAATGTAGAGTAAGTATATACTTTACAGTACATAGCATACAGCACAGTACTAAGGTCATCTTGCAGGACGCAAAGGCAAGGCTCTGAATTTGCAAAGTATTATCTGTTAGCCTCTCTGGAATATCAAACTCGGTGCTGCACTGTATTTTACATAATGCTTCGGCACATTCTGATATCGGATTCTTAAGGCTTCCTAAAGCCTTAGAAACAGGAGATATATTAAGACTGATGTCCATCTTAACAAGGTCAGGTCTTTAAATGCTGTGCTACCCCAGTCCATCAAATAGTGTCTGGCTTTGTTCTTCCATTTTTCATTTTCAAAAATTTAGTATACAATGTGCATTTAGTATACAATGTGCATTTAGTATAGAATGTGAACTTCTTAAAACTGAGGAGGCAGAATCTGTACTTTTTGTGCCACATAAAAACTGTGCTGTGATCAGCATTCTGCTCCATTGTTCCGCTAGCGAATGCCAACAGCGGATGGACCGATACTCACAGACTTTACAGACAGTATAAATCTTATTTTTTCCCATTCTCACAATTTTGAACAATAGTAAGATAAAAATCAATTATTTACTTTCATTCAAATGTGCTCAGCTGCTAAAGGAAAACATGTCAACTTCATCCTGTACAATTACCATGACAGAGGACTAGCTGCACTCACGGCAATTATGACTTTAATTACATTAATCGTGTATACTTAGAACTGTAATTTATGAACCAACATGGCTGAGAAGAGAAAAAACTCACAGCAGTGACAAGTTATCAGCAGGAAGTGATGTGTTCACATATGTTCATCTGAAAGTATCTGAATGACTTGAGCATAGTTGGTGCTTTTTATTAGTCCCTTATTTGAAAACATCGGAATGAGAATAATTCAGAATAATTCAGAGCAGCATCTCCTGACTGACTAATAATGAAATTCTGTCAGTGTGGAGAGAGAAAATGAAAAAGATCCACTCCTGGTCGTCCAGAACATTTGATGTAAATCTTAGAGACACTCCATAGCGAGTTCGAGCAGGGGGGGCTATTAATGGTCACTTTATGAAGAGCCAGCAGTTTACCCTAATGGAGTTTATTTAAGCTGACAGGGGCTTCCCCAATTCCCACTTATTTTCAGCTTTTTAAGCATTGCTTGAACTCATCTGGAGGCGTTTAGCGCAGGCCAGAGTGTGCTAAGACACAGGCGACTTGCTAAGACACAGGCGACAGCGGGAAGCAGCAAGGCCAGCGACTCTCTGACTGCTGCAGGACGGACGCCGCTCTGGGGCAGAGGCGAGGCAAGGCGAGGTGAGGGAGACGCATCCTCACACTGTCCAGAGAGCCGTTTATTGCTGGCCAACTGAGGCCAATAGCGAAAAAAGTATTTGCAAAATTTTCTATGAAACTAAAGAATTCCTCAGCTCACACATTTTAGTTACACTGCTGGACAGTGCAAATCCATAGAGACACACCATATGCAGCCGAACACAGGCCTTAAGGGAAGTGAGACAATCAGTGTGTCCGTTCTCATTCGGAACATCTGAAGAAATCCAACTCTAATTGTTATCTTACTGGGCCTTCTCTTTACCGCTGCCCCATGATCACTGCTGTCCAAATCATCATGACCATTTGTTAGTATGTTTCTATGGGAGTACTGATTTGTGTCTGGAAATGAAGTTACTGTCAGACTCTCACAACACCTATTGAAGCTGAATCCAAAGGCATTTATAGTGACTGGGTCGCATCAGTAAAATATCTCATCCCCTGGCTCTGAAAAGAAATTCACTAGTTCATTATTAGTAAGTTCATTTCAGTAATTGTAGTATGACTCCGCTCAGTCAGACTTTTCTATGGGATAAACATCAAACGCTGTGGAGGTTACAATAATGTACATGCTGAAAGGAAATGCATTTCCGTATCGAGATTTGCTCGTGTCATCAAAAAAAATCGCTGATGTAAAAAAAAAAAAAAAAAAAAAACATTTCTGCGCGTTATCTGAAATTTGGCATTACTATTCTGGCGATTTATATAACATTATTTGTCAATACATACGAAGGAGACCAGGTATGGATGTATATACGCTAAGCCAATGTTAATACGTTGTGCATTTGAACACAGGTTAAAACATAAAGAGCGAACAAATAGACTGAATAGTTACTTTTAAAAATAATTCAGAGATGACACTGTGTTGAACCATCCGTTTCTTTTACGTATGTTTGCAATTGTCAACCTGCTCTACCCATCGGCACTTAAATCCATTTCTGAAGGGATTCCGCAGGAGAAAAAAGTAGTGAACCTAATTTTAGATTTAGATTAATTCGGCCCCTGTTTATACATTTATTTGTAAGTTAGCATTATGATAAATAAGTAAACAGCAACTTAATCACAGCAGTTTTCCAGCCTTATTAAGACCGCGATGACTTGTACAGCATGAGTTTATTTTGGGGAAAAAACAGTAACGAAGATCAGCATGGAATTCATGTGAATGATAACTGGTGCCGACTAAAATATAGACAGTTCAACACTACATTAGAAATCACTTACGTCGTTAATTTCAAATTGTGGTTGCGAAGAGTAAACTCCCACTGGTTTGTAGTCACGCTTTTCGCTTTGATTCAAGTTTTAGTCGTCGCAGTTACTTTTAAGTGATATTTTCTGCTGTCCTGCTCTAGCTTTCAGTAGATTCGATAACTGAAATGCCGATGTGCAGCCAAAACTGTTTATAAACAACGGAGCTCACCATCCCAAATTTCCCGCTACTTATAGCTATAGCTATAACTTTATTATTATAAATTATAT
>JAODKF010000022.1:7044735-7059612 GCA_026779585.1 Mormyrus proboscirostris | reverse complement strand
AGTTTTCACATTCACACACACACACACACACACACACACACACACACACTCCAGAGTAAGCAGTTGGAAGCTAAATGTGTGATACTCGTGAAAAACCAATGAATTTTATGACATTATAAACTTGTGTGTAATTAGACAGTAATGAGAGGGCCATTCCTTTACATTGCTGTAGCTATTCAATGTAAGTTTTTAAATGATGCCCACCTTAAAGACCACCCAATGCCATTTCCCATTTTTAACAGACCTATTAAAGAAGTCAAATGCAATCAAAATAAGATGGTCACCAGTAGAGCAGCATGAAAACCTTGCCATTCCTTTGGATCTGACTTTATCAGACACAGACCCAACAGATGTGGAGTGAAACGGACCTCTATACCAGCACAGTCCTAACATGGTGGCAATTTACCTAGCAGCCTGATCTAAGAAAGTGCAGAAAGAGAATAAGCATTTGATATTAGACACCAGCAGTCCTACTCTAAATTGAGGGACTTCACTGCTATGTGATCTGTCCTCTTCTGGAAATTCACAATAATGACAATAATATAAGACATGGCTATTCAAATCACAGTCCTCAAGGGCCGAGCACTGCTGTTATTCCAACTTTTCTTTATCTGAGAGCAAGTTGTGAAGCCTCTGGCCAGAAATTATTAAGCTAACTACCTGGGACACTTGAAAACAAGGCCTGGAATTGGAATCGAGGGCCAGATTTAAATAGAGGGGGTATAAAATAATTAATAAAACAAACATGAACTCCAACCAAAATGAGTCTCTCAGTCTTTTGAAAATGGTCGCACTGTGGCCTATCCACGATGAGGACCGTTGATCATATAAAATCCCTTTTTAGTTCTCTACCCAGATGTAGCTTATTTAACTTGCTCCCTAATAGATAAACAGCATAATGAGAACTTCTGCAGCACTTTGTGGCACAGTGACCTAAATGGTCTCTTCGTTCTGTACTTTCTGTTCCTGCTGTTGATATGAGTCAACGTGAAGGAACATCTATCTATACCCATCCTAGAGAACCTCAAAGCAACATCCGCTACATCTCATCAGGGAGCCCATCTTTCTGGAGCAGTGCTTCCCAATCTGGTCCTCGGGGACTCTAAACAGTCCATGTTTTTGCTGGCAAAAATGTGGACTGTCTGTGAGGGAGCAAAAATCGGGATTCTCTGGGGGTCCCCAAGGATTGGATTGGGAAGCACTAGTTTTGAGGACCAGCATCTGCCTTTTTGCCTACATTACCATCTTCATCTTAATCACATAAGACAGTGCTTCCCAATCTGGTCCTCGAGGACCCACAGACTATTTGGCAAGGGGTTGGGAGGGAGCAAAAAGACGGACTGACTGTGGGTCCCCAAGGACCGGGTTGGAAAGCACTGACATAAGAAGTAGTCTCTGTTTTTTTGGTTGTATAACTTATAACTTTGCAATAGCAAGACTCTTTTGGTGCACAAGATACATCCTTTTTCGGTGATAAAACATTATTACTCCCAGAAAGGGAAGAGGCAGAACGTGCTGTCTAATACCTTTCAGGGGACATTTGGGGTCAGGCTTGCACAATACAAATATGACCATCCCTTAATGTTCCAGTTCATGGTGACATCATGCCACAATGAAAAGTAACCCCCTAGAGACCTGACACGGGTCTTCTAAAAGTGCACCAATACTCCGCACTTCTACCAAACATTCACCTCCCCAGCACACTCAGCTCAGTTGGTTAAATGTCTTGTCTATTAGTTTCTCAGCTCAAACTACATTAGATTTCAGACGGTGGCAAATGCTAAACCACCAATTCTGTTTCTTGCATCGCTTCTCCTGATCTTTGTGCCATTTAATTCACTAATGATTTATAAGTGTGTCCATCATATGCTGAATTTAAAAATCAATTAAAATTGAGGCCTTGGGTGGCGTTTTAAACAACTAAACAGTATCCGAGTGTCTCTGTGTCTCTTTCTGTGTGATCCTGTTTACCACCATGTCCACGTGTTGGTGGGACGTGGCTACATTAATCTTCATGATGCTGTTGGATGACTGGGAAACTATTACACAGAGGAAGGTCCTGTCCTGGGAAAACTTCTTTGTGGCGTTTTAATATGATAATCATACATTTTAATAACATGAACATATTAATCATTTGATAGATACTTCTGATTCCATATCATTAAGTTACTGGAAGTTAAGTTCTATTTTTTATTCCGTCCCTAAAATCCTAGGGTCTGGCTGTTAACTACATAGGAACAGCGTCCCTGAATGATTTCCTCGTCTTTATGAGCCCTGATCTTAACCTTAAAGCTTTCCAGCGAGGAAACGTGAAGGTCACAGGTTGTAGTGGGCTCCCAGAAAGTCTGGTGCCATCACTGTGGTGTATGTACTGCTTTGCTGCCTGCAATGTGTGACTCAGTGGATTCGGATGCTGTGCCTGTGATCAGAAAGTTGCCAGTTCAAATCCCAGGGTCAGCAGAGTCATTGGGCCCTTGAGTCCATCTGCACCAGGGACTGTCTAACCCTGCATAAGATGTGTGTCACTTTCAATAAAAGCATCTGGCAAATAAATTTTAAAAATAGTCTATAGAGAGTCAAATAACTTTTATGAACATACATTTGGGTACAGAGTTTGACATTAACAAAAGTCTTCATTCAATGGCTATTGAAACATTTTGAAATGCATTTGTCCAACTCAAACTGCATTATTTTCTTTTCCTTTCTAAAGTACAGTTTAAAGCTTCCCTTGGTGTCGTGCTATTTTCTGCATTTGAACAGCCAAGTGCACACGCTTGTTTTGTGCCTGCATCAGCATTCTGGACCAAAACAATGTCTGCTCGATGTCTGAAAGTGGCCAAACTCCAAACGGCCTCGTTTCTGATACCAGAAATTGAATAGTGTCTGTATTGAAATAAAGTGGTATCAGCCAGACAACTAAATCGGGATTTCCAAAGGGTGGATTTGCGCTGAGCCCTTGGGTGAAGGATTCATCGTCATTTCTAGTTTATAATGCACTATTCACTGCTGCTTCGCATGACAACACTTGTCCTTGAAAAATTTTACACCAGTCAAAAGACAAAGTGACGTAACGTCAGTCAAAGTGAAGTGAACATACGTCTGATCAAAACTAATGAGTATCCACGGGCATTCAAAACCTTAGTACCAGCTATTCCAGGGATTTGGACAGTCAAAATGTCTCTTCTTAAATAACATAAAGATGGTACATAACTATACACATGAACAGAAGGCAAATTGCTTTGCGTTTAAATGAATTCAATGATCTAGCCAAGGGGTCACCAACTTCAGTCCTGAGAGTTACTGTCAAGCAGGTTTTCTATTCTCCCTGGCTTCTTATGAGCCAGACCTATTCTCAAGTAAATACCAGGAACAAATGTGTCAGAGGCAGGTTTATCTAAATAATATTTTCTTAGACCTTTATTTTTAAATAACACTTTCAATTAACTTTGTTCTTTCTATAAGATATAACGTCTAGAGCTAGAGCCTGCTGTCACTTAGAATGGAATAGGCATAGATATTCTATTCTATTGTATTCTATTCTATTCTATTCTATTCTATTCTATTCTATTCTAAATGACAGCAGCCTATGGATCTTGACGTGCCGCCACGTAAGTCATAAACAATGTAAACAAATTGCTCATAATACAGTAGATACAGTAAATATTGTTTTTTGCTGGACATAATTGGACTATTGCTCTGTTATACAACTGGCTCCTGCTCAGCTGCTACGTCAGTCCAGGAAGATCCTGAAATGTTGCCTTGTTTATGGAAAACAGCAAATTTACTTGCAAAAAAATATTTTTATTTTGCCAGTAAATAAAACTTCCTCCATCTGCAGCAGGATGAGCAGCAAGTGTGTTTTAAATAAAAAATTCAATTCCAGCTGCTATTTCACTCAGTACATGGGGAAAATGTCCATAAAATGACAGAAAGCCATAAGATATAATGTTAGGTTACTTTTTCATTGCTTTGGATTAGTCCAGTAAGCTCTCCTACGTCCAATTTCACACATATTAAAATACAGACAATCAACACCCACTTAAAAGGTGTTTTGGAACTTGTTAGACTTATTTTCTAAATGATTATAAATAGGGAAAATTACATGAAGAAACTTTTGAGAGAGATTTCTTTTAAAATCTTATATATAATTACAAGAATATTTCATTTGGTTGAAAATATCCTCTGCCAAGTAAAACAATCTAAAAAAAAATTGTGGATTTCACCCCTCAATTGTCTGACACCCCTTCCAGAACATTCTGTGTTTCAAGTCTTATGCTTCCTTTAGGTTGTAAACAAACATGAGTCTCAATGGGAGCTGAGGGAGTTTCACTCACTCACAGATACCCATAATGCCCCAGTCTATAGTCAGAGCTGCCCCTTTGTGGATATAGGACAGCACTCAGTCTGTTAATGGAATTGTGTCCCAAACACGATCAGAATTTGCAGGCTGAGGGGAGCAGTCAGCTATATAGATAACTTATAAATATGTAGATACTCACTAAGTCTCAAGATTCATTATAGGGTTTATTGTCATATGTACAGTAAACAATCAGTTACACTCTGCTTTGAAAAGAGAAGCCTCATTGGTTAGAGGTCTGAGGTTCAACAGAATCTGGGGTGTATGGGGGGGTGGGGGGTTAGGCAATGAGAGACCCTGATAGCCCGAGAGTAACTATTCTGCAGTCTTGTGATACTGTATCTGATGGTAGGAGTGTGTATAGCTTGTGCTGGAGGTGGCCACTGTTCTTTACTGCTCCTGATGACTCTGGTGTGATAAATGCTCTCAGAGCTGGTAGAGATCTCCCTGAAATGGTCTAGCAGGTCCTTACCACCCATTGTAGGGCTCTGCGGTGCCGTGAAGAGCAGCCTGAGAACCAGATTGTGATGGCGCCAGTAGGAATGCTCTCAAATGCGTACCACCTGTAGAAGTTACTAAGGACTAGCCTGCCGTATTTCCTTATACTTCTCAGGAAGTACAGACAGATCTGAGACTTCTTTACCGGTTGATTGGTGCTGAGAGACCAGGTGAGATCCTCGTTGATGTGCACAGTTGGGCTCTCCAAAACCTGACACCTTGTGACTCCCTTCAAAATAACCTCGTGTGCTAATACATTTTCGCGACATTAAGATCCACGAAAGAGCAGAGCAACAGACAGTCTCCTTAAAAAAAATTCAATTTAATATGAATGATCCCTTAAAAGATGAAAGTCAAAGTATCTCACAGTGCTTGCCTGTTTCCAGTCACACTATTACCATCACTTCCTTGATAAAAGAGGCAGATTTTTATATAAACCCAGGATAAGCAAAGACACTGAAGAAGACTTCATTCCATTGCTACCCTAATAGGTAACACATTAAGAGGTAATATTTGCATCTGAAACAAATTCACAAGACAAATTTGTGTTCCTCACCTCTGTACATGCAATCAGAAACAGCACTGCACCTCTCAAAACAAAGATTCTTTCCTTTATAAATATGAATAATTACGCAATTTAGAAGCTTTACTCTTTGGGTCAACGTAATTAAAACTTCCAGAATCATTCTGAAATAATCGCTTTAATTAAGCTGTATGGAAGTTTTATAGACCCCTTATAGACATGTGAGAGGCTCATCATATGCAGCACAGTGATGCCTTGATAATCATTACGCAGCAGGTTTCATTCCCATCAGGCCTGGGGCAGAATTGCTTCACCAGGGAGTTGCAATGTAATCTCAGGAGCATTAGTTAGAGGGGCGATCAGGACCCGGATTTACTGTCTGCTGATTATATCAAAGCTTTTATCTGTGTAAAGTGCTTTGCTCTCGAGATAATTAAAACAGGTAGGCTCTCTTTCTGCTGCCGCTCATCCAGACGATAATTGCGTTTTGAAACAGGTACAAGTGTCATCAAATGAAGCCTCCAATTAGAGGGGAAAGTGGAGTGTCACGGAAGGGCGGCGCAGGCTGCGGGATGGAACGCGGCCCGACCCAGCGCTAAAGGAGCCAGAGGAAGTGGCCGCTCCGTAATGAGGACTCGCAGTAAATAAAATGCGGCCTCGCGTAGCAGCTTCGCATAGCAGCATCGCATAAGCAGCCTCTGAGCAGAACTATAGATTCTGATTAAGTACAGCACAGCAAAAGGTGAATAACCAGAAAGCCAAATAATTCAAGAAAGCAGAGATGGAATAACAAAGACATGTTGCTGGCTATCATAGGGCATGATGGGTCCTGAAAGTCCACAGTCATCATCAGGAAAGAGAGCTGCCAGACTTAGCAGAGAAGAATCAAGTTCGGCACCCCTCTGGGTGGTCAGGCACAGACAGCTGTGTCTTACTTTGCATAGCCGGCAGCTGCTTCTAAGCCGGGGCTCTCAAACAAATAAACGGCGCTTGAGGTCAATTTTGAGCTGAAACAAATAAATAAAAAAAATGAAAATACAAAGATCTGCTAACCAGCACCTTGCCGAAGCACAGGATGGTTACATTGTTCTTGATTCTCTGTGCAAAATATAGATCTGCGGGTCAGATTTAATAATGAATTAAAAAGATGTAAAAATGGTCTTGTGGACCTCTGATCCAAACAATGAATATAAGAGAGAGGTGCTGGACTCCTTCTCAAGGTCAGCTGGGGACCTGTGACCCTCCTGTGACCCACTGAGACCCAGAACACACATTCTGCCAGAAAGATAACTTTAGGGTGAACTTCTGCACCTCAGATGGTATCTTCATGGGAACTGAAAACCTAATAAAGAGCGTGAGAACATCTAGTGCTGGCAGTGATGACAAATTCATAGGGAGTTAAGAAAAACCTGCAGAGGAAGCATAAGAATACATTCAAGAAGGTGTATACACTGCTTGGTGAGAGCTTAGCATGACTCTGTGCTTTTCCCTGCTGCTGATAGAGACAGGAAGTTGTGGACTGGAAGGGAGGATATGACGTCATCGCTGTCGTCGATAGCTGAAAGTCAGAGATGGATCTGGGGATCCCCACACAACATCCTAACCCACAGGAAAAGGAACTTCGGCATCAAAACAGCATCTTGTAAAACCACACGATCATTCTGTAAAACCAAAAACCTTCCGGTGTGGCATCCATTAATCACCACATTGTTTGTGACGGTAAACTGCCTGTACAATAACTTTTTACGGTAAACCTGCAATGAAAACTGCACTGCTTGTGACTAACGCCCAAATTTAATTTAGCCATTTGATTCTTTTGGCTGAAGTTTAATCTTCCGCAGTATGACCCTAAAGTCATTGTTGGTAATGATTGCCCAGTCCTTTATACTTGATGATCAGATTCATCAATAGGCCATGAAACAGGGAAGGTGAAATCCCTTTTGGTTCAGCTGCAGGTGGCCATGGTAACAGCACCTTCACTGTGCCCAACATCTGGCTAATTGCTTATGGCACACCAGACGGATTCATCCATCTCTGTGAGGAATACAGATGAGAATTTTATTTGACATGGGCATAGAACACATCCCACAAGCACCAGATTCCCACGCTTTCGAGAATCACTTTATACCTTTAGATCTACTTGTAAATGATGGGGAGAATTACAGGGTGGTGAGTGGCTCCCTGGGTTAGGATGCTAAGCCTGAGATTGGAAGGTTGCTAGTTTAAATCTCATCGTTAGCATAGTGCTTTCACCATTGGGTCTCTGAGCCAACCCTTTAACTGCTGATTGCTCCAGGGACTGTCTGCTTTCTCAGTTTGACATCACTTTGGATAAAAGCATCTGCTAAGTAAAATGTAACGAGGGCTTTTGCACCACAAAGGAACCATTTACATTTGGCCTGAAGAAAACGGCTGTCATGTCCGTATGCTGTTGTTTCTAAAAAGGGCTCATTCAATGAAAGACTTATACAATGAAAATGTCAATAAATACAGATATATTCCTAAAAAATACGGCCAAATAAAGTGGTGTCATCAAAATTTCAGAGACCTTTGGGATTGTGTCACATCTGCTCCTGGTCTACTGATTAGGTAAACTGAACCGGTTCTGGGCTGGAACACTGGGCTCAGCAGTAACCTTGTCAGAGGGTTGGTTTTTTGGGCTACTCTGTGTTGGTTTGTTGTCTCTGTGCAGGTAATTAACAACACTGCAGATTCAAACACTAGGAGAAACATAGATAAATACAACATAATAGCTACACAAGACACAAACTGAGTAAATTAGAGCCAAAGACACAAAAACAATGACCTATACTGGAATTCAGGAATAATTAATCAGGGTGTCAAAAAACTCAAAATGTCTTGGTCTGGATTTGTACTTTCTGAATCAGATCTTTCCACATCTGGACCTCAGTCCTCAGCCCCACATTCAGCCCATACTGCCACATGGTGGCCTGGGGAACAGAGGAACCACATAGGACTTGTGAAACACACAAGACATAAAATGGGATGGCCAGCAACACCAGCAGACCAAACAGGGAAACAGATGCAGCAGGGATGAATCCTGACAGATTGGGGTGAGAGCCATGTTTGATGATTTCCCCTTGCACTCCTCTGCCAATGAGTGAGGTAGCCCTAGATGTTCTTGATGGTAGGGAGCTGGAGTTAATTATCTAGGTGAGATCCTCAGAGACTTGGACACCAAGATACATGAAACTGGGTACATGCTGGACTTCCCTGTTAATGTAGATGAGGGTATGGCTACAGCTCGTTGCCCGGTTCAAGTCCACAATGGTCTACTTGATTTTCTGAGTCTTAAGTACCTGGCTATTGTCCGTACATCATTCCGTAAGGTACTGAATCTCGTCCCCGTAGGCTTCCTCACCACTGTCTCTTAATAGGTGTCAGATCACTGTGGTGTCATCTACAGACTTCATGATGCTGTTGGAATGATATTTGAGATGGAATGATGGGTGAAAAAGGAGTAGTGGAGAGGGCTCAGCACATAGCTGTGTCACACAGCAATGTTTATGGTGAGGGTGGATAAAGTGAGATTGTCTAACCTGATAGATTGGCGTCTGTAAGTCAGAAAGTCTAGAATCCAATTTCAGAGAAAAGTGTTGATGACAGGTTGGTTGAGCTGGAGATCATTTTTGTAGGAATGACCGTGCTAAATGCTGAGCTGAAATCAATGAACATTGTGACATATGAGTTTTTAATGTCCAGGTGGGTCAGAGCGCTGTGGAGCGCCATGCTAATAACATCCTCCATTAACCTATTGGAGCAATAAGCAAACGGTAGGGGGTCCAGACTGGATGGGAGACAGCACCAGGTTCAGTCACCCAAAGCAGTTGGCAATGGTGGGGGTGAGAAAAACAGGGTAGAAATCATTAAGGGCCGATGCAGACTAGTACTTTGGATCTGGCTCAATGGTGGCAGCCTTGAAAGCAATGGGTACAACTGCCTGGGCCAAAGACAAGCTGAAGACCCCAGTTAGCTGCTCTGGGCAGGTTCTGAATTCACAGCTCGGGATTCCATTGTGTTCAGCTAACTTCCATGCATTCACTTTGCTCATAGTGGAGTACATGTCGCTGTATGATAGCGTGAGAAGCTGGTTGTTGAGTGGGAGCTCACCTCTGACAGAAAACTCTTCATTTCCCGCTGAAAGTGAGCAGATAAGGTTGAGTTTGTAAGGAAGGGAGGTGGAGCTGGATGCAGAGGCAGCATTGAGTGACTTGAAGTTGGTAATGCATAGATTTTACACCACATGCGTCAATGGTCAGAGGAATTGAAGTACTCTTCAATACTTTGCTTATATATGTTCCTGGCCTTTGAGATTTATCAGGTTTGCCCAAGCTGAGCTGTAGGCCTCAAATCACCATATCTGAAGGCTGCATCTATTCCCTTAAGCAGGAGGTGTGCTTTACGTTTCTGTATCTCTCTGCTCTTCGTACATGGTTTTTCATAATAATTTATACTCGATGTGCAAGTTAAAGGCTCCTCTCCCTTGCTTTTGGTTTAGGGGATAGTGTTCAGTCAAGTGACTCTCCTGAGAGCAGTAACATGCCTGAACACGAGTCACAAAGCCCCTTCCGTTCACTGTAAAGTAAAATTGCAGAGACGCCCCCTTCCTGTGATGGACTCCATTGCTAACAATGGGAGCTCTGTGGGGTGCCGCACACCTGTGAGTGATGATGGCACTTGCCTGGGGCTCCGCCCCTCACCACCATAATCATAGTGCCTTTGAAGCTGTTGCCTCCATCCTTCCATCCATCCATCCCAACAATGCGGCACATTTCTCCACACTTCGGGAGAATAACCGGGAAGCCTCTCTCTCTCTGCTGGCAGGAGTCAGCAGCAGTTAACTTGCTTTATATGATCAGATGAGAAGACTATTATTGATATGAGAGGGAATTCTCTTGTGGACAGTACCTATGTGCAGAAAGTGCACAGACACAAAAATATAATGCTAAACAAAGACAAAGCGCAAAGACGGGGCACATGGACAGCATAACAGACAAATAAACAGTGCAAACAAATTTAAGTACAGAAAATGCAGACAGAACATCCTCCAAGAATAATAAAAAATAAATAAGCTGAAGGTATAAGCCCAGTTATTTACATCTGATAATTAATTTAGCTAGACTATCCAAATTGACACACAATCAAGAAAGCAGGGTCAGCCAGTCCCTGGAACAATTGGGGTTAAGTCCCTTGCTCAGGGACAGTGTTATGACTCTGCCAATTTTAAGACATGAACCTACAACCTTCCGATCACAGGCACAGTGCCCTGACCTGCACAGTGCTTCACAAACCATTAGCACCGGGCATTTCCTACAGTGCGGATGTGCCATCTCCTGGGGAGTTACGACTGGGTGTTATGCGGGTGAGAGAGGGTAAGATTATTGCATAGTAATGGTGGTGCCAAGCTGTCAACCACAGTGGCTTCCCTGACACCTTACTGGTCAAGCTTGCATACATACACTGGGAGTCATGGAGTCCAGGGAGGTATGGTCTCCTATCTGCTCAGGTTCTCCAGCAGAAGCATCATGGACGTTCAGACCTTACATCTTCTGAGGAGATAAACAGTCCGATGCTATCTTCCTGGCTGTGTTGTGTGAACACATGCAATCTCACATGTAACACTCAGCGTCGATCTCAGCTTAAAAAGGTAATCATCTTATTTCTACTAAAAACTCCACTTACATCTTGTCTTGCACTCTGCATGAATGCCACAGGAGAGGAATGAAATATTAGTTGCAGATGGCTGGATGCACTGAACTAGTTGTCTACAGCTGTTTTTACCATCCAAAGAAGGTTATATAAGTGATTTTATTGTGGTTTGTAAAGTATAGTGCTGAAGATGTGGTGCATAAGTGTAACGTTTAATGTAACCATGTGTTCTGTTCGTTGCCCTCACAAAGCGGGTGTGCATTTCGGAGGAGGAGAGCTCAGCATGCAGCTTCATTACGGACGTGTTGGTGCACCGTATCGCTGGCTCTCCCTACGTCTCCCATCCCTGCAGTTTACTTTTATTATTGCTGAACCTCAGCCAGAAAAACAAGAGAGCTTCTTTAACCCTGTGTTTTCCGGCGTTCTCAGTGAAGGGTGCCGCTCTGCTAGCCTGACTCTGAATTAGGCAGCTTTAGTCTTGAAATAAAGTACTAATTTAAGGACTCTGAATAAAATGAGCTTTTAAATTTAGGATAAATTGTTTCTGTTTTGAGACAAGACAGCCTCAAGCTAGCAAAATTATCTGCAAGTGCAGTTAGTGCAGTTGTACTTGGTTAGATTTCCTAAAATAGGGCACTATGCCAGAATGCAAGCAAATTAATCTTATTTGTAAGATGAATTTAGAATTTTGTCTAAATATAAGAAAATTATACTTGCTTAGATTTTCATTATTTGCAGTGCAGGCAAAGTGGTCTTTCTGGGGGGGGGGGTGTTGCTCCTCATCTTGCCATGGCCTCTCGGGCTTGGAGGGTTTCACCTCTGTGCCCAGTGATTAAAAGGTTACTGGTTTGAATCCCAGACCCAAACCTCCTGCCAAATTCTCCTGAGGTGCTGGGTGGGCATCTGCACTCAGGCCCCAAGCTTCACTCTCATCTCTGTATGTCTTTGTCTTAAAACGAGGAGCAAGATAGGATATACAAACCCTAACAGGTTCCTGCTTACTGGTGCAAATCGCAAATGAAGCCTCATTGTCACAATTTAAGAGTCTTTACAGTATATGAAACGCATCACGCCAAAAGAGGGTTTTATGTAAAGCTATCAAGTCATCTTACCTGATGGCAGTAGCCAAGCAGTTTGAATCATATCCATTTTGGGCATTTTTCTATGCCTTTGATTTTATTGTATGTATATGAGTTACCCACATATGCTTTAAGTTTTTGTTTTCAGTACATTCTGGACTACTGAGATCATAATTGACATAATTTGATGTGTAAATGTTGACACAGTCTTGATATCATCAGTAAAATTTACTTGCACCTATTGAAATTTCTCAGTTTTTAGTCTCATCTAACACAAACATTTGCAGGCATTACAAATATAATCTTATAAATGTTAGGATTAGAATCTCTATGATGTAGGAACACAGGGTTTTCATTGGGGACCTTTCTGTGGTTTATTATTGTGAAGGAAAACACTTATCTGATAGAGAGCAAATAATGCTTTTTATTTATTTATTACTTTTTAACATCTGAGGGAAATTGAACTAGAAATGCATTGTTTAGTTTATGAACTAAAGTCAAGAAATATTGAAATTTTGGCCTATAAAATGATTTTTTGATCATTTTGAGAACGTACTACTTTATCCAATAACCCCCACATGCCTGTGTGACCCAGGTATACTTGAAAGCACCACACATTCAGTAACAAAGCCAGGTCAGGAGTCATTCACATCTTTAGCAGGATCTTACACACACACACACAACACACATACACACACACACACACAAGTTGGTCTTCCTATTTAAATGGGTACTGTTCATTCATGTCTATGGGAAAAACCATAATCCCAATCATGACACACTCTACTCATCCCTAACCTTAATTATAAGTAACCAACCCAAATATAAGACTTTTCCCTCTGTTCCCCATGCACAACACAACATAACACACAACCCCAACCATACAATACATACATCCCCGCAAACATGCAAAAACAAAAATGCACACTAAAATCTAATATAAACTCCAAAGTAATTCCTTTAAGAATAACATACATTGATCTTGTTTATATTTACTGTACTGACAATAGTCATTTGTGCGTGAATCATTACAGAAGCGAATATGTCCTTTGTTTTCATTGCACACAGGATTACTCTGGAATACTTTGGCAAACAACATTGCAACTTGGACGACTGTATTGGGCAAGTTTTCCTGTGATTCATGTCTGTGCATCATACCTATCCAAAGTTACGAGGCTGAGATAAATGGGCGTGAACATCAACACATTTCTGTCATCTAAGGGTTCTAAGGATTAACTGATATTCATCATGATCTGCATCGGATATGGATTGGCCACTGGCCAGCCCTGTTACCTCTCGCCTGCAGCGCTAGGGTTTGAATCCCACCCCGGTGCTAATGGTGTTTGCATGCTCTCCCCATGTTTTAAAGATTTTTGTTACATTGCCCAAAGTGGACCCCAGCCTTATGCCCTGTGCTGCCTGGCACATGCCTCCGAAGTAATAGGTTACTTGAGGGCGCACAAATAATATACTATTAAGCACTCAATTATGTATTAACAACAAAGTCTTACTTATCGTTACATACTGATCTCATTTTCAATCATCATTAATGAATCGTGACACATCTTTCATCTCAGGCAGTTAGTATATTTAGTTAGTATAGTTAGTATTTCGCTTAACTCTGTAAGCCTTTGTGAACTGCTAAGGAACTACCGAAAGAACAAATAATGTACAACGCAAGTTAAATACTGATTTCATGTTCGTTCATCATTAATAATCATGAATCTTTCATCTCAAGTAGCTACTGTATTTGTTCATAATTTGTACTTTAGTAGTAACTGAGTGACTACTAAGTATATTTCTGCCCTCTCATGTGAGGTGTAGGCCTCCTGTGACCCCAAGCAGGACGAACAGTTAGAAAATGGACCTATACTGTGTATAGGTGTGTCACTGTCATACCTGCTAGAACAGGAATAAGCATTCTAAGAATGAACTCTGCCTTTTTACAACTGTATAACTTTAAGATTCAAGTTTACATCCACAATGGTTCTTGAATTGATAGATTATTAAGGCATGACCTACTTCAGTACAAAGTTCAACATTTCAGACTCTTTGGCAGGTTGTGAAGGCAATAAAAACACCCAGGTCTGGTCATCAGACCACTTCGCTATCTTCAAGATGTGCCTTAAGAGCCATCTGTTCATTGAATTCCTCAACTAACATGCTTGTTCTTTGAATGCCCTTGTGTTGCACTCACCGGCCCTTGAGTAGTCTTATTAGGTTCTTACATTGTTTTGGATGTAGTTGTGCAGCTGTTGTGTAGCTCCTGCTCCAGTTCTGCTTACACTTGCAGCTGGACAATCATTAGCTCAGCCTAGCTGCACTTGCGTCTAGTCGACTCCTTGACAGCTGTATGTTTGCAATGTGCTCTTTGCCTGAATTGTACATTGTTCTGGACCACAGTGTCCACTAAATATGTAAGTATAAATGTATATACTTGTTCATTGCAATTTTATCCAGTCTGAGTAAGTGAATAAAATTTAAAACAACATATATGGCACAAATTGTTGAACTGTAACTTATATGTATGTAGTAAACCTGGCTTGTTAAAAGTCTCTGAAAGGTGATTAAAACCTTTAGAGTGAAATGAGAGCGTAGCTGTAATTATTTCATGACCAATGACAGCTGATGATGTTGAAACGACCATTTTCAGTTTGCTGGAAAAAGCTCAGGGACCTCCGGGACCTGAACGAGGTCTTCGCCGCATTCCCCGTGTAGTTGTGTCCTCAGCTTCCTTCTCACCCTTCTGT
>JAODKF010000022.1:7031811-7044635 GCA_026779585.1 Mormyrus proboscirostris | reverse complement strand
GGTATTCATTTAAGAGCTGTGTGAAGTTCACAACTGGGAACAGCAACAGATGTGTGACTGTCATATATCACCCACTTCTGTGAATGAACATGAATCACAGCTCGATTGATGGGTAGTAGGGAACACTACTGGAGGGGAGTCTGCAGAGTCAGCAGAGGTTATTCAGTCTACTTAAGAGTGAGACTGATTGCAGGAAGTAGTAGAAAATGCCGTGTAGAGGGCAGAGCTGCCAGAGGTAATGCTGTTTACGGATGCTACATGAGACATGAGAGTAGCAACAGCTAAGGTGTGTAACTGTAAGCACCATGTTGAGGTGAGTTGGCGGAGTTGGAAGAGGGAGCAAACAGCAGATCTGGTAACATGGGCACAAATGGACTCTGAAAGACTCACCACCACTCACACTAAATACGAAGGTGGTGGTTTGGGGGGGAATGGTCAGCAATGGCCTAGCCAGAGGTACCAAGCTCTAATGGGACAGAACACAGTCTCAGCTATCAGTCCTGAGCAGGAACATGATCGTTGATGTAATGCTTTATCACAAGGTTTCTACCTCCCTGAAAATGTACAGGAGTCGCAGTTCAGGTGATGTTATGATTCATGGTAACAGTAATGAAAAAGTCTGGCCCATTTTCACTCAACTTCAAAGCCTGGATTAAACCAGGTTTACAGGGCACACTAATATCGACACACACTCTGTCTTTCCGAACTGTTAACTGAGAAACTCAGGGAAGAAGCAGCAGTGACAAGCTCACAGGCAAAAAAGCCAAACCCACAGAGCTATACAGCACCCCCTGCAGGGCCACAGACACATTACCACCACAGCCCCACCCACTCAAGCAGCTCAGTGGCAGCACATCTCGGGGGGGGGGGGGGGGGGGGGCGAGCCTGGTGTTTCACAGTCTAGCAGTAACGGATCCCATCTTCAGCACAAAATGAAGCAATGAGTCTCCCTGACAGTGCACTGAAAACACAGAAAACTTGTGGGAATAGTGACACAGAAACTGATTACGGCGCTAAGATTCTTTCATCTCGTGAGATGTGCCGAGTTTGAGAATGAAAGTAGCTTGTAGAGAGTTGGCTGACACCCACCTTTCTGTGAAAGGACAGCCTACGCAGCCTCCGTCCGGTAATGCTCCCTCAGCGGACAGCCCTTTCCAGCTATCTTACTGTAATGCTTTTTTTAGAGATCTGAACAGCACACAGAATAAACAAACAGTCACGGCACCTTCTTAGTAGGCAGATTATAGGAATGTTAAACAATCTGACTTTTATCGTGTGAAATTCGGGCACATTGACAGGCTTGGTGCGACTAAGAAACTCTCCAGACAGCCGTCCTGTTAAATAACTAATATCTTACACCTTTAATCTGTCTGTCATGGCGTTTCAGATGAGTTTCTCTCCTGTTCTGGATCACGTTTTAGTTTCGTTAAGGATTTCATGCACAGTACATGTACCAACAGCATAATTATATATTAATGTTTTATATCCAATTCCATGTAGAATTCTTGGAATTCAAAATGGTAAAAAATGCCACTAGAAGCAGTTTTGATAAGCATACAGCCAAAGATCTAAAATAGTCAACACCCAAAAGGTTACAGCAGCGTGGAGTCCAATCCAATAGAATCATCCACAAAGGACGAGGAATGCAGCAGGTGAGGGAGTCAAACTTGGAAAATGGGGCACATTTCATTTAAATGCCGATGTCCATTCTGATAGACTGGGTTCATGACATCACCTGAAAAACACCAGTTTGTGGGTTGTGGATCAGTCAGACGTGTGGAACTCCGGCCAGCCTGGTGACAGCCATGGCAAAGGAGAGGCTTGAGTGGCAGAGCTCCATCTATTAAATCACGCAGCATGTGGGAGAAACCAAACACCCCTATAGCAGGAAAGCTAATGTCAATGATCCTTTGAAAATAAGGGTTTTTTTAAAGAAAGCAGATTATGTTAGCAGCTGCTAACATAATCTGCTTTCTTTAAAACAAACCTTATTTTACGTTTAATGCCCGGTAGCGTCTGGTGATGGCTCCACATCTCTCCAGCTTCCACACAAGCCCAGAGAACTATTATCTGGGGCTCTGTGAAGTACAATATCTGGGGGTGGTCTGTGGCGCAGTGGCTTAGGACCCTTTGCCTGTGATTGAAAAGCTACTGGTTCTAATCCCACACTGCTTTCACTGTTGGGCCCCTGTGCAAGGTCCTTAACCCACAACTGTTGCTGCCTGCTTTCCGAAGTACACTGACCATTAAAAATATTGTAATGAAAATCGGTCATTATTATATCAGCCCACTCACCCCTTTACTAAACCACATTAATACACTGTATGTTTATTGTAATGACAGCCTTCATTAAACAACTGCTGACACACTTTGCTGTCTGAAATGTTTTTAAGTTTTGAGAAAAGTGTCCAGGGCACATTCTATAATGCCGATTTAAAAGGGAAGCATATAATGATGACTAGCAGAAGCTAAGCAGACAGTCATTGCCGCTGCTCAGCTAGACCATTTTGTTTCTATTTCCCATGGTAATTTGCGACTCATGTCAAAGTCTGCTCCAACAGGACACATTTTCCAGAAGCTACTCTAATCACAGCGATTATTAGCATTGCAGAAGCCCATGCAATCCGGCTCAGTGCTTTCTCATCGGAATTAGAAAGCTAATTGGAAAACACCTCACCTAATTCATCTAATTCAGCTTAATGAGACCATCCATAAGACAATTAAGTCAATTTGTGTCTCTTGCAGGCCGTATTTACCTGCTGAGAAAGTCAACATTTAATTACTTTTTATAATAGGAATGGTTTCCTCAAACAGGCAGATGCAAAGCTAAATCTGCTATCTGATCTCTTCGTGGAAGATCATTAGAAGCTTAACAGCAGTGGGTAGATATGAATGAGGTGATTGTGGAGTAGGTGGGAATTGTACACATCATGTGAGAGAAGGATGTTTGCTTGATGGACCCCTATATGCATGTTTTCAGCCTCAGGATGCATGTAAGAATGTAACATAAGTTATCTGGCCTGTTAATAATGTTAACAATTCTATCTGTATTTTACTTCTTGTACAATCTGCAAGAAAACTGAAAAACAGTTTGGAGGATAAGGATTTAGTAGTTACTAAAAAAAAGAAAATAAACATGTAAATCGCTTTATAGGGACTGCAGACGTAGATGGGAGAAAGTGCGCAGCCCTCCTGCTTATCCTGAAATGACACTGCATTTAATGGCGTTCCCAGATCGCATGCTTATGTAAGGCTGTCCTCTGCCAGCTGGTATCTAACACCATCCTCTCTGGGCTGCCTTAAGGAGATCAGCCGGGCTCCATGGAGGAAGAACCATCCGAAGCCAGGACACCCTGGTGAGCAGAAGGACCAGGAGCTAATGCAATGGAACACAGTGTAACAGATCCACAAACCGCCATTAGATTCACAAACATGTCAGTGACACTGGCATCCACAATTACAGTGACTATGGCTATGTTCACATGTCCTGGTTGAAGTGACTCAAATCTGATTTTTTTTGCCTATATGTGACACAGATCTGATGATTTTAAAGGATATTCAAGAGACCATTTAATATATTCCAATTATATAAAGATCAAATTATAAAGAGATAAAATAATCAAAACAAATTGGAACAAAAATGTCATCCAAAACTGGTATCGTTGTGAACCATGAGCCTGTTTGAGTTACAGTGGTCGGAAATTGGTGGTTAGTGTGATTTAAACAGTGTCACTTTCTCAATGGAATTTCCATTTATTTACAGAGAAGTATTTTTGATTCATACCAATGTGTATTTATTCATGTTTGCTATCACTATATACATGCAGGTGCATAATATCACACAGCTAAGAATAAACTGAGTGAGGAGGATGCAAAGCGCTGCTGTTTAGCGTGTTGACACTCTGAACATCCCCGGCTGGCCGCACTGCGTAGAAGGTGCTCACACTTTGCTCTGCTCTGCTCATCCCCTGCAGAGAAACAGCAGGCAGCTTCCTGGTCCATCCTGGTAAGGGGGAGGCCATTGGGGGGGGGGGGGGGAACAGAGTCACAGGAGGGCTGCTATCCTGCTGAAACATACACATGTATGACACGTGACAGCATGAGTTGCCCTGTCCATAGAGGGAAATGTGCCTGTCATCCACCAATACTGCGTCAGGCGTTCAGTCAGACATCTGAATAGTTACTTCGCGAGTAATTATGGTTGAACCTTCAGGATGGATGCCGAACATCAAATGCAGTTTGTCCTGCCCCGATCGTCCGCTCCTTCCGTGTGCCACGCCCCCTCGTTAACTCTGTGTAGATTCCCCATGTTTACCAGCTGTTCCTGATTGTTGTCATTAGTCCATTGTATTTACCCTGCGTTTCTGTTTGTTTCCCCAGTCCGGTCATTGTATTGTCATTCTGCTTTACCGCTTGTGTGTGTCCCTTTACAGTAGCTCATTAACCCTTTGTCTCCTCGCTTCTGCTACCCTGGTCAGCAGCATGACACAGTAGCTGTTTTTTAACTGACAGGTTAAGGCTTCAATGCAAAGCTCTATGCCCTACAACTCTTATTTCACTGTTGCGATGTTTATTGAAATATGCTACTTTAAAGAGGAAATTTTTATAAGAAGATCTGCGAGGCTCCTTGATACAGAGCATGTCAAATGGTCCAGCTGGAGGTATTCCTGAGAGATTGATTGATGAACGATTGGGATAGATTCTTAGAATTTGTTAGGCAAAATGTGATTTAAACCCATTCAAACATTCACAGTGCTTCCAGGTATAGCTCAACAGTTAGCCATCTGTCCAGGCCTGGGACAAAACTAATTCCCCCAGTGTGGGAATCATCATTGTCTCTCCTGGCACAAGCCTCCGCCCCATACTTGAAATACTTCTAGCAATCAGCTGCAACTCTCAGGAAAGCAGCAAACAATCTGTGAGGGTCACAATCACACCAAGCCTTCAAGCAGCAGACATTCCCTATCACAATGCAAATCAGATTCCTGGGTTCTGGCTTGAGACCTTTTAGAGGAGTTGTAAGCATCTGTTAGTATCATTAGCTATACAATGTAAGTATACAGTTTTTCTTTCATCTGGAATAGATGGAACCTCTCCAGGCTAAAACAAAAGTGGCAATTTTAAGAACAATAACAACAGCCTCTTGATCCTTTCTGGGAGGTCAATATGTGTTTTTAATCATAAAGGCTCTCAAACAGGAAGTGGCTGTGGCCTGACTCTGGGGACCCCGTCCCATCAGCTGGGAGTGCTTGTGCAACATGATGATAAATGTCATTCAGGTGTCATCTCCTCCGCCGAGGGTGAGAATGGATGGGGTGCGAGGGGCTGATCCATCATCGCAGGCAGGCGGTGTCGCCCTGGAATTTCGGAAATCTGTTCCCGATCACACCCACTGCTGGGTGACTTGAAAAGCATCCCAGGGATGGCAGGTTTCTCTGAGTCAATGCCAAACACCCAAGGTCAATGACTCTTTGCGTTTTGGGGTATAGATTCTGGGAGAAAAACCATGGAAAGAAACTAACAGTTCCTTATCCGAGCAATGATTCTAGATCAAGGAACCGGGAATGTGTCCATAAGTGTGGACCGCCAATGTCAGTGAAAGGGTAGGATTCCAATACAGCTGCCATTCTACAAAAGGGAAGCTTTTTACTGAATTTAGATTTTAAAATATCTAAGAAAATGGAAATTTCCAACCAGACCATTAGCTGATATTGACTTCCATCTGCTTTGTGACTTATGAAAAGCTCTTCCATAGTAATAAAGCTTTCTCTGTAGCAGTAGTAGGTTTTCTGTTGCCTTTGTTTGTGTTAAAAAGCATTATACAGCTCTAGAAAAGATTAACGGACCACTTCATATTTTTTAAGAATCTGCATTTTTAAATCCTGGTCTAATCCTGGTTTTGCTGGCAGAAGGCTACTCTGCGGGGCAAAAGCTGCTTCCAGGCTTAAAGTTTCTAAGACTGTAGTACATAAGAGTGAGGCGAAGCAGGACACATTGGAAATGACCGGAAACCAGCCAGGTAGAGGGCAAAAGTGACTTTGTAATGCCATGGATGACCATTAACTTATCCAATGGTGCCGCATGAATCAGCGGATGATATCAAGTGACCCTTAAAAGAATGGGAATCATCAAGTGCTGTGAATTGCACTGCTAGGATAATTCATAACAATAAAGCAAGGAAGAAGCCCTTCACTAATGAGAAGCAGGGAAGAGCCAGGCTGGAGTTTGCAAAAAAAATTTATATTTCATCCCATAAATTGAGAAATGAGTGAAACTGAAAATTTTGCTTTGGTCTCTTAATTTTTTCCAGAGCTGTATAATATAAATTAGTAACAAGGTCTTTCAGACTGGAAGCCATGTTCTTTATCCAAAGCTTCATGTAGATATTTTAAATCTTCTCTGTTCCATTTATCCAGTTTAATTCATAAATTTTCTTTTGGATTCAAATTTTGGGATTAAGTTGCCCATATTAGAGCGCTGATTTTATGTTGACTGTGCTCTTCCTTGGTTGATATTGATGTGTGCTTGGGATCATGCTTTTGCTGGGGTTTCGCTGGAAAGTCCTTTTATGGACAAACTCAAGGCTCTTTCCAGAGGGAACAGAGTGTTTTGCCAAAATACGACGGCACATGCCGGAGTTCATGACTACATTCACCATAAGAATGGCAGGAGCCCTGAATTTGGAAAAATCCATCACCTACCATCGCTTTCCATGAGCTGCCTGGAGCTGCTTCAGAATGCCAAACACCTTGCTGACACAAAATTGAAGATTAATCTAATCAGATGCTGACACAGGACTTCAGTAACTGGCTTTATATGGCCTGTGTTGTTTTTTTTTTCCACAAGAACTGTTTTGCTTCACATACTTGTGCAGTTCATACATGATTTGTACAGTTAGATTTTGCCATGTATTATAAAATAAGCCCAGCAGTGCTTTATTCCTCCCCATGAGGAAATTCTCCTTTCATCTATCCCATCACGCTCTTCCTTCGTCTTGAGACATACGTAGGTGAGAGCAAACTTGGGGGTCACAGTGCAGGGTCAGTTAATGGGGGTTAAGGGTCTTGCTCCAGGGTCCAATGATAGAATCATTCTCCCAGCCACACACCACCCTACTTCACGCATCCATCATAGCTTGACTTGTGCTCCACAAGCTGCACTCATTCCACACCATTTTAATACAGTTTTCAGCACTGCAGTCTTAACGTCACAACTATTCGTTGAAGCGGTTCTGTTACAGGCGTTACCTGACTTCACATATCTGTGAATCTGAAAAGTAAGACATGGGTTCTGGCAGAGGGTCAGTATAATTGTGCAAAGCTTTAGCATTACACAATGGCTCTGTTCTTCTACACCGTTCAAAGCACATTTCTGTGGTCGGTGACACAAACCACAAATCTGAGCCGAATATAATAGCAGTATGCATGTAAATTTAAGGATAAACACAGCTGTCTCGCACCCAGAGACTAAAGACGGTGCTTTTAAGTTTATCGTCTATTTTAAAGTTTAGTGCTTTGAAGTATGCCCTGGTCGTCCAAGCTTTAATCACGCTTTGCATTCCAGAAGCTACAGGCAGACAGTCTCACATAATGGGGTCAAACTCGGACATATACTGTATACTGTATGTGGCTCAACAAGCAGGAGGAATATGAATGGATGGATTTTCTAGCCATTTACCACCCAGTGTTTGCATTAGAGATTTGGAAGTTCAATTTGTAGAGTGATTCATATGTATGAAAATAAGAAATTACATGTAAGTTGTGTTGTAATAGAAAAAAATTGAATTTAAAACCCAGCATCACCAAGTCCCACCTATGAAGAATGGATCAGCGCCAGTGAACAGAGAAAGTCAAACAGCCACTTCAGAAAAATAGACTTCAAAGTCCCTTTCAGACGTGCACTGTCACCCTGAACTCTCCTAGACTTTACCCAGAGGAGCTGTACTGTATGAGTGAACGCAAATGTCCGAATCAGTTGTGTCAGACAATAAATTGTACTTTACCCTGCTAGCCCCCTACTACAAGGTCCAGGTAATTTCTGACTGACTCCCATGTGTGAATGGAACTGTGAGATCAGGCACTGATGTTGTATGTGAAGGCCTGGCTCGCAATGTCCATTCAGGTTCATCCCAAAGGTATTTGCAAGGGTTGAGGTCACGGCTCTGTGTGAATCAGTGAAGTTCTTCTCTACCAAACTTACCCAGCCACATATTTTTGGACCTTGCTTGTCATGCTGGAACAGAAAATGGTCTTCCCATAACTGTTCTCACAAATTTGGAACTGTCCAATTTTGTCCAGAATTGTCCAAAATGTCTTTGTATGCTGAAGCATTAAGAGATCCCTTCACTGGAACTTGGGGGCCTAGCCCAACCCGTGAAAAAAACAAACCCATACCATTAACCATCCTCAACCAAACTTTACAGTTGACACGATGCAGCCAGGCAGGTAACATTTTGTTGAATGAACACAGAACACAGAGCATCCGCTAAACACAGGCTCGTCCATCAGACTGCCAGAAAGAGTGTGATTCATCACAACACAGAACATGTTTCCACTGCTCCAGGGCCCAGTGGTCTTTTACAGCACTCCATCAAAACACTTGTGGTTGGTGATGTGAGGCAGGCATGCAGCTGCTCGGCCATGGAAGCCCATTCCATGAAGCTCCTCGTGCACAGTTTCTGTGCTAGGGTTAATGCCAAAGTTTGGAATTCTGCAGTTATTGAGTCAACTGAGCATTGGTGACTTTTACACACTATGCACCTCAGCACTCAATGACCCCACTCTGTTATTTTATGTGGTCTGCCGCTTTGTGGCTGAGTTTCTGTGGTTCCTAAACATTTTCACTAATAATACCACTTACAGTTAAGCGTGGAATATGTAGCAGGGAAGAGACTTTACAGACTGACTTATTGCAAAGGTGGCATCCTATGCCAAAACCAGGGGTGAATTTACTGAGCTCTGCAGAATTATCCATTCTTTCTGAAATGTTTGCAAACCTACATGCATGGTTAGGTGCTTGATTTTATATAACTGTGACAATGGCTTAGAACGAAACATCTGATTTCAGCGATGAGGAGGTGTGTCCTAATATTTTTTTTGTTCTACATTGCACTGTGGTCCTAGGGAACAAAATTCCATATCACTATACTGTCATGTGAAGGTGACATGACAATAAAATCCACTTGACTTGACTTTACAAATTACATCATTGTGTACCGCAACATCTAGAAGAGAAGGTTAGAATACTAGAACTTTTTTTCCTATATTGTGTTACTTTCAAGCCTTTGATCCTTTGATATGAGTAACTCAGATGGCTCATGTAAGTAAAATGAATGAATTATATCAGTAGAGATTTGAGATGGTCAGTTTGTTAGCATGACTACTTCACTGGGAAGTCTGACTTTCAAAGCAGATGCTTCTGTACCATCACTCCTCTGTCTGTCTGTCCCTGATACTAAAAGATCATCGATCATCTCATGTCCGTTAGGGAGGAACTAACAGGGAGATACAAAAAGGTTTAAAGGAGATAAGTTTGAGCCCTGAACACCCCATAACTCCTCAAGCAATTGGGAGGACGATGGACCCAACTGAATCCTGTGATGTGTCAGCATGGTCACTGAGGACGATGTGCAGCTTTAGCACATGGGGGCGCTGTGTGACTCAGCAGGGTAGGATGTGCCTGCAATCAAAAGATCACCAGTTCAAATCCCAAGGATGGCAGAGTAGTTTCACCTTTGGGTTCTAGAGCAAGACCCTTAATCCCCAGTTACTCCAGGGACTGGCTGACCCTACACGCATGGTTGTGTGGAAGGGCCGAGCTCACATTATTAGCACAGAAGTGAAGAGTCTTAAGCGATAATTAGGAAAGAGACGAATGGCACTTATTAGGGTGCTGGGGACTGTGAATTTGCCATGCGTATTACACAGAGACGGGCAAAGATATTTACTGGGAATCACCCCATCAGCAGAAATGTGAGGCGAATTCTGCAGCACCATATGTTTATGCTAATAAGCTTTAGCTTGGAACGGTATTGCACACTTTATAATGTCTGTGGAGCGACTTTTTTTGGTCTTCATGCTAATAGTTGCATAAAAAGAGCTGTTTCTGTCAACCAAATCATAAAATGCAATTCAATTTGTAAAGATATTTCAACCATTATTTCCCACCAATATCAGGACAAAAAAAGAGGTGTTAATTGTTCCTAGCTAGCATCAGAAATACAGTGAAGTTTTAAGTCGATTCATGCTTTCCAGAATCACAAATGAGTATCTAGATAATTGTATTGTGTATTTTTTAGCTACGGGAATATAGCAGAGCTAGGAGTATATCAGATGTGATGTGTGATTCAGCCCGGTACAGCATTTGTGTGGGAGTCATACACTCCGATGTGCCATTGGCCTGCTCCCTCACTCTTCATGTGAGTCCAGTCAGCAGAAGAGTCCACTCGGCATGAACACTCTGAAATGTTTGTCCTTGTACAAGGCAGGATGATAGTATTACTGCTATTTAAGCCATCCTTCGTGTCCTAAGGGAGTTCAGCATCACCTATTTCTCACTCTCCAACTCCCCAGACATTTTAATAAATTTTTATAGTTTTGAGTTATGTACTACATAACACTATGGTCTGGGTGCTTGATATAAGTCAGCTCCAGCTTCCCCTCATCAGCTGAGGAGTTACTTGGCGGATTATTTCCACAAGAGGAAAAGTCTGGTTTTGAGGTGATGAAAAACAGGAAACTCCCCTGAAATAGTCCTAATACCACAGGGTTGCCAGCTTTGGTCAGTTGACTGCAGTGAGATTTTCAATTTGAGACTAGTCTCACATGCACGCGTGTGCGCTTATGCACACACACAAACACATACACACACACACGTACATGTATGTTACAGTTTTATTACCTTGTAAATAGTTTGTAGGGTTTGAAAACTACCCCAATACTCTTGATGTAGCTGATTTTAGGTTTATAATGGAATAATAATATAGATTTAGCGTGAGATTTCTTGCGTGAGTGTACTGTAAAAGCATGAGATTAAGGCTGAAAGCATGAGTGTCACGCCAGATGCATGAGAGTTGGGAACCCTGATACCATCACAAATGATCTGTACCACAACTGGCAACCCACACTGGAAAACATTTCCAAGAGTTCTGAGCTGAACACATCCCAGATCCAGCAATTAGTCAAAGGAAAAGCAATTGGGGGAAATGTTTAGACAGGTTTCAAAGGACAGTGTTAGATCAGTACCTCAACGTTTACACCACCACTGACACTCTATTTTACAATATATTGCCTTTTCCAATTTAACCTGAACTTATTGTTTCTTAAAATGCCATATGAACCTTTATTAGGTATTTTCTAAAATACATTTCCCCCATGAATTCCACTGAGAAACAGCAGCTCCAGTTTTTGAGATGTTTTTTGCACATTAGCATTTCAAGTGGATTTGTTGTTTTGTTAGTGTCACTAAAAATGCTCACTAAAGTCTGTTTTCCCGCTCCAGTCAGTCTGAATCCTTGAGAAATTCGTTTTTGGGAATGTACAGAGTTTGCATGCATTTCACTCTGCTGTCTTTTATGGTGGCGTTTCTGTGGTTTTCCTTTCAGAGAGCTGCTTGTAAATTTCCACCCAGGTCATCTGTGCAGGAACTGTGATTTTGTTTGCTTTGGACGTGTACTAAGATGAAATGGGCAATCGTGGTGCTTCATGAATTTAAATTTGTATTGTTAGAACCCATAAATGTTCCCACAGTAGAATGTAATTACAACTTATGCGTTATATACACGAACATTATTTTCCCCCAGACAGCTTACTGGCTATCCACTTAATGTTTTCTAGGGAATAAGATGTAAAATCCCTGAAAGACAAAGAGCACACAAGCCGCAGTGGGCTGCTCTGAAGAATGAGCAAATGTTTGACTGCTGGTTTCTGGGACGAAGCTCAAGTTTGCAGCAAACTGAGGACAGCGGGAGCCATGGCTGCTGGGGGGAGGATGTTCAGCCGTCATCTGAGGGATGTGGACGGTGGAGAAAGCGCGGTATGAAAAACATGAAGAGAAAAGAGTTTCTGCTCATAGCCAATTACTGCGGAGCTGCCTGTGACATGCGGCCCGCTGACAGTACTGGGTGACGGCCGCTCGCATGCCGTTCTGCTTGCGGTGTTTACACGGCGAGTCGTTATCTCCAGCACAAAGCCAGGGCCGTGGGCCTGCCAGCCCTCCGGGAGGATGCGCTGTCAGAGTATTGGTCCATACTGTTTAGCGATGTGAGCACTACCGCCGAGATAAGGGCTCGGAGCGCCGTGGGCCCAGCTGAGAGTTTCCTCGAGTGTTTCTGAGTGTGTCAGGCCGTTCATTTGTGTCAGCGGAACTACAGTTATGACTGTAAGCACGTCAGCATGCCTGCATACAGGAAATACAAAACAAAAAGCACAATGGACAGATAATGTATCATTTTTCATATTTTGCTTCACACAAACCTTATCTAAGAAAACTTTTACAATTTAATTAAACACTATTTAATACAAAGAAAATACCTTCCATTCCCTCCATGATTAGAGCACCTAAAGAATGATACACTTTATATGGTTAGTGCTTACCTGTCTTCAGTAAAAGAAAATGTACTTTTATCACAAAATTTATAAGAACATAAGAACTATACAAATGAGAGGAGGCCATTCGGCCCATCAAGCTCCCTTGGGGAGAACTTAAGTAATAGCTCAGAGTTGTTAAAATCTTATCTAGCTCTGATTTAGCTTGCACTACGTTATCAGGAAGACTATTCCATACTCTGACTACATGCTGTGTAAAGAAGTGCTTCCTTAAATCTA
>JAODKF010000022.1:6993253-7003770 GCA_026779585.1 Mormyrus proboscirostris | reverse complement strand
AGGGGCCATAACAGGGGCCAAGAGCAATTCTACAGGGGCCCTGGCCCACCCTGGCCCCCGTCTAGAACCGCCAATGGGCTCCATGTATAAGGCGGATAACTGGGGCTAAAATTTGACCTAGAAGTTTAGGGTTGCCCATGATAAATTCTGCTGAGTGGAGGAGGGGTTCGCCACGATGACGATGGAATAGTTTCAGTCATTTCTGGGTTGAGAAGATTAACTAAAATCTCACAGTCACATTTCCGCAATAATGCTAACATACGTAACCTCACCAATCCTGGGTGTATAGCTACTGCCACATGCAGCATACACATTACCATTAATTAGTGAGAGATGAAAAGAAATAAAATCTGGCTCAGCAATGGTCATTCATAGCATGTGCACTTTTCAACTATCTATAAAAAAATCCAAGGTGCTGCCTGATGACACAGACTCTCTCTCACACACTGCCACAAAGAACGTCTTATAGGTGCAGGTCCTAACTGCCACTGTTACAGTGCCCAGTCCGGCACTGGGTACCAACACGCTGCATTAATAAGCAAAGCATGCGTAACACATTAATTATTGAAGCACCACACAAAAATGATTTAATCGCGCATGTCGGCCTCCTTCTCTACTACGCATCTGACAGGCTGAAAGCACATTCGCTGAGGCATGATTTGCAATTTGGTTCTGTCTCCAGTCACCGTGTTCTGGCAAAGGTTTATCTGCACTCTACAATCACTGAAACGTTTAATGATCAAAATTTACCACTTGTTTGAACCATCAAATAAAAGTAATTAGAAATGCATATAGCACTACAACAACTGCATATTAACATAATTCCAAGGTCAATTAATCATTAGTGCTTCAATATGTAGTTTGCATAAAAATGATTTTCTTTAAAGAGTATATGTTCTGAGGTGACAGGGTTACCTTATCAATAATGCTAATGGCTTATTAAGTCTGAAAGGAAGAGAGATCTCCTCTGACACAGCCCCACATTCAGATGTCTTCAGGAAAACAGATTGATATATACAAATGTGATGGTTTGTGGTTTGTTTGTTTGGCTTAGATATTCAATTAATAATCAATTTATTGAAATACACATGATGACAATTGATGTACCCTAAAAATAACCTTACTTGCATATGCTGATAAAATATAAGAACATGTCTTTGATGAATATTTATGAACCCTAGCATACCATACCCTGGGCACAGCCTGAAAACACAGAATCTGCTTACATTAGGGCAGGATACGTGAACTCTGCTTTAACACACCTGGCTGGGGGTGGGGGTGCGTGATTGTGTCCCCGGAATCGATTCTTCAATATGGGGGAAACTTCTGATCAACATGGCCAAACCTACCGTGACTCATCCCTATATTAGATTTGTCCTCCTCACATGGTGGAATCTATTTACCCCTCAGCCTTCTCTTTCATGTGCTGAGAGCAGCAGATGTTCCAACACTAGCCATTAGGAGAACTCCACGAGCTCTTGGGGGCAGCATGTTAAATCACACCTCACTGCAGCATCACAGACACCCCAGGGGTGTCTAGCAAACACTCCCTGATTTAAGGCATTATGGGAAGGCATATAAAGGCTCTGTAGGTTAGCACAGGAGCCAAGCCAGTGTGTTGGGCGGATGCTGTCTGTCCTGCGTGACGTCTGCACTGCAGTGGAGTCACAGATCACTGATTAATTCCGTCACCTTCATCCCCCAGAGCCATGCTTCACATTCACAGCACCCTCACCTCCAGAAGGTTCCGGCATTACTGAGACAGTTTTGTGTATAATTATCCCAAATGTTCTCCTGAAGCTTCACCAGAGGCTCCTTCTGAAGGCGGTTATTTCCTGCCTGTGGTATTTTCATTTGCAAATCAGTGGGGCTGCATGTTCACTTTCTGTGATTGCAATATTTAGGGCTGAATAAGTGAAAGAGAAATTTAAACTTTTGATACTTTGTGTTCAGAGGATACAAAGTATATGCCTAATAGTGTGTAGGTACCCATCATACTGCCAAAACAGCTCTGACATCAAGGCATGGACTCCACAAGTTCTCTGGCACCAAGACATTAGCAACAGATGCTTTAAGTCCTGTAAGTTGCAAGGTGGGGCATTCATGGATTGGACGTGTTTGTCTACCTCATCCCAAAGATGCTCGATCAAATTGAGACCTGCGGAATCTGTACCTTGAACTGTTTCCCAAGGTTTCCCAGCAGAACACGCTGCCTCTGCCTGCTTGCTTTCTTCCCATAATGCACCCTGGTGCCATCTCTTCCCCAGCTAAATAATGCATCTGCACCTGGCTGTCCACATGATGTAACACCAGACATTCAAACCAGGCCACATTCTTCCATTGCTCCATGGTCCAGCTGTGACACTCACATGCCCATCGTAGGCACTTTCAGTGATGGACAGGGCTCAGCATGGGCACCCTGCGCGGGATGGAATTTTAAATACCGCTCCCACCGGCGCCCACAAGATTCTGTCATGCCCTCGTAGACGCTTGTTATATTTTGTGACTTACATCCACAGGCATAAATATTTTCGTGCTGGTTCTGCCGTCATTAGCTGGGCACACACAAGTGTGATAAGGGACTTTCAAAATGCTAACCGCCTTTCAAAAGTTCCAGAATAGGCTGGTTGTGTAAAAACCAAATTAGGTGTAGTTAGCCTATGTAGACCTGTCTAGGTACACTACAAGCTGTGATGCACTTTGTGTTCAGCACCTATCTATTATAGTCAGTATTAACTTTTTCAGTGATTTCTGTTACAGTAGCTCTCCTGTGGGATTAAACCAGATGGGCTATCCTTTGCTCTCTTTTTCACCCTTGGGCGTCCATGACTTTGTCACTGGTTCACCAGTTGGCCTTCCCTGGACCACTTTTGGTAGGTCCTGACCACTGCATTCCAAGAATACCTCACAAGACCTGCAATTTTGGAGATGTCCTGATCCAGTCGTCTAGCCGTCACAATTTGGCCCTTGCCAAAGTCGCTCAGATCCACACACTTGCCCATTTTTCCTGCTCCCACCACATTAACTTCAAGAACTTGCCTAATATTCAAGAACCCTTGGCAAGCACAATTGTAATAATGTTATTCACTTCACCTGTCAGCACTTTAATTGTTATGGCTGATTGTGTAGTTGTGTATACTGCATGCGGAAATTCTGTTTGAACATCTGTCCTATTATCATCCAGTCACCTCTCCTGGACTGGACAAGACAGATCCTGGCCAGAGCAGGGTGGGAGGCCTCTTCAGAGCAGAACATGTGCTAGTAAGACGGCATCGTAATTAAACTGAATGAGGAGTTGCTTTTTGAAAGATTGAGGAGCCTCCCTGAGGAACAGTGCTGTTACTGCATGCCTGTTAATTCCGTTAATTATTCCTGAGCTGCTCTCCTGTAGCCATGCGGCCAATCAGAGCTCATTACTAAACATGGAAGCGTCTCCCCGCTTCAGGCCGGTCTATCGATGGGCTCTCAGGGCTGTGATCTCACATATGAGCCGATAAGTTTCCAGATGAAACTGGTATTGATCCCCAGCTCTGAAAAGCAGCAGAAGCGGTCAGACGGGGGGGGAAGAGTTCACCGGGACATGCAGGACACCCCCACAGCAAGGTTTCATGATGTCGCATGTTGTTCTCTTTGTTTGTGCTATCAGGTTTGCAGGAACGGCGCTCATTCTACCGGGAATCCCAAAGGAAGCCTCAGGTTTTGGGAGACTTGTGGTAAAAAGGGTGAATCTGAGGCACCCCACATATTTCAATGACCAAATAAATAGCTAGTAAGTAGCGTTAGAGGACCCAAGCTAGCTAGCTGGTTTGCAGAACATGCTGCATTTCTTCAATATTTAGTGTAACAGCTGTTTGTGGCCACCGGGGGGGGCAAAGGCATGGTTTGAGTGTTGGTAAACACCACTGTGATCCCAGAAGGAGATGTTTATCCCTGGCTGTGCCTCAGTCCCAGTATGAGGTAGACAGAGCCTCACACCTGTACACCCATCAGAGTAGCCTCACCGGGGGGGCTTCAGCTCAATGAAATAGCCCATAATGAGTCCAGTCCAGTAAAAGTGAGAGTGATTAATGAAAAGCACTTTTGAGGGGTGTATTACACCATTGTTAGAAATAAAACATGATGTATGAATCCAGCACTAATACAGATGCTTCGATCCTCCTGGCAACTGCTGCTCATCTGAGATGCTATTAGCATGCATAATTATGCTAATTAAGTTGTAATTAATCAATTCTTCAGGGACCATTCTTGTCTATAATTTAATAAAATGTGGCCATTAGGATTTATTAAAGCTTTTATTTCTTCTCTTGTTCTTAATCTTTCCTCAATAATATAGGGAGCAATATAATTCGGATTTGATTTAATTGCTTTTTGTATTCATTGTTAATGATGCATAAGGAAGGTTTTGAGATCTCATTCAGCATTACAGAATGCATTGCTAATTACCTTATTCACTCGACTACATTGTTCTTTTCCCAGGAAAAGTCTAAAATGTTAAAATGCTATAGCAGACATGAATAAAATCCTTTCGAGCTGGTATATTTCATTTCTTCTCAGATCTGGTTTTTCATGTTTAGTGTAATACCAGTGAGA
The DNA here is from genome assembly GCA_026779585.1 of Mormyrus proboscirostris. Classification (NCBI taxonomy): domain Eukaryota; kingdom Metazoa; phylum Chordata; class Actinopteri; order Osteoglossiformes; family Mormyridae; genus Mormyrus; species Mormyrus proboscirostris. The sequence goes on along the minus strand of JAODKF010000022.1, from coordinate 6,999,180 downwards.
GATAATTGTACTTATATTTGATGTTAAAGAACAAATACTGTTTTGACGTAAACTGATATAAAAAAATGTACATTTGAGGGATTTGCAGTGGGTTAGTTTTCTGTGCCTGTTTCCATAATGCTGTGGGTTCAAATCTCATAGCTAGCAGAATAATCATATAACTGGACCCTTGACCCCTGACTTGTCCTTGCCTGTAATATATTGTACACAAGCATGATGGGATATGTGAAAAGTCACCCCCTTTCTATAATAAATGCCTTCATCTGCAATACATGGTGTTACATGATCTACAGCTTTATCCTATCCTGACAACCTACGGAGAGCAAATGAAATGCTTACATGGCCCATATAAAGTGTAATTGGAGTTGATAAGTTAAGCTAATTAGTAGGATTCCCAGATGAAAAGTGGAAACTGTGTGTGTGTGTGTGTGTGGCGGGGGTGGGGGGTGTCGTATATACAACCATGGATAAACAGAGGCCACTCTATAATTTTAAACAAATCCCATCTTGCATCTTATGTTCTTATGTAAATCTGCATTTTTAAATCCTGGCTTAATTGTGGTTCTACTAACAGAAGGCTGTGCTAAGTGAAAAAGTTGCTTCCAGGTTCAAATTTTCTAACAGAGCAGTACACAAGAATAAGGTGAAGCAGAAGACACTGAGAATGACCAGAAATCTGCCAGGTGAAGGACGGAAGCAACATTCTAATGCCAGAGATGACCGTTAAATTGTTTCTCATGAATTGTAGGATGACATCAAGTGACCTTCAAAAGGAAAGGGAAATATTAGGAGCAGGTGTGAAGTGCACTGCTAGGAGAGTTTGTATCAGGCTCTATAGAAGCAGGACTGAAGTCCCATAAAGCATGGAAGAAGCCCTTCATTAATGGGAAACAGGGAAGAACCAGGCTGCAGTTAGCAATAAATACACACACACACACACACACACACTGTGTATATAAATAAACTGACAAATGAGTGAGACTGAATATTGTGCTGTGGTCTCGTAATTTTTCCCACGGCTGTATTACATCGTGTGTGTGTGTGTGTGTAGCTGAAGATGACCTTGCTGGGACACCTCTCCATGGTAGTTCTGTCTGACCTACATTATTCTGGGCTCCTTCCCAGTCTCCTCCTGCTCTGACTGGTCACAGCCCCTCTCTGTAGGTGTGGTGGGCTTCTGGCTGGTCCCTCTTTCTGAATTCCAGCTAGGCTTTCCTGGTCTTGGCGCTGATTTGAATATTGCATCTTGCAATCTAGCTGCAGTGTTTCTTTTCTTGAATTCTGTGAATGGTGAATAGTGACACTATCACCCCTGCTCTCTGTAGACCATTTTTTATATATTTTTATATATTTTTGGATGTTATTTATCATCAGCGCTGTGGTCTTCCTGGGACAGCCTGATCTTTGCAAATTGCTTCCACCCCAGTAGCTTTTTATTTTCAGAACATTCCAGACAGTTGATTTTGGAATGCCCATTTGTTCTGAAATGATTCTCATTGGTATTATTTTAAATCTCATTTTATACTCTGACCCAGTCTTCTAGCCATCACAACTGCTTGCTTTTCCGTCATGGTCCAACTCTTTTTTTCCATCTCGTTTGAAACCTTTACATGAAATGCAGACCTCATACTGCCAGTAAGTACAAGCAGCTCCACACATTCACTGCTCTTTTAAGTCACAATCAACGGAACATGAGCAGGAAAACTCCGCATCACCTGGCAGCTTTCTGTGCCGATACTTATGCTCAGCTGATACTGGAGGAGTAAAGCAGCGAATGACATACTGTGGTTGCTGTTTGAAAAACATTACCTGGAAGTAAAAGCTGGCATTTTGTACTTTACCCTCACATTAACCTGAAACACAAATTTTCTGAATATTTTGTCCCATTTTCATAATATTTTTGCTTCTCTCTGTCTCTCATTATTCATTTTACTTTATGTGGCCCCATCCAGAAGCGCTCTCAAAAGGAGGAAAGGGTTGGGTCTATGGTATGGATACTTGCAGACCTTAAATATTAAATATTACAGTCAAACATATAAGGTTCAGACAAGATGATACAGGACCCTGTTCAGTGTCTGACCCCACAGACAGACTCCCTGGAAGAGCTAGAGGCAGCACTCCTCACCCAGACAGGCAGACTGGGGTCCTTGCTGGCCCACAGACCAGCTCTCTCATTGGACATGATGGCATCATTTCATTATATGTGATATTCAGTATGTCACCCTGCATAAATGAACAGAGTTGCCCCAGGTCAGGAGAAGCGTCTACTTTGTGCCAAAATGTTAGCCTCAACATATTTTTTCTCACGCATCTGAATCTGGTAACAGATCCTCATTAGTAGATGCTTGGCAGAGCAATTCCTGTGTGCAAGGTGATCTTAAGGAATCCTTTATTTAAGCCATTTTATATGAAGGGAGAGGGCTATCAGGTTTACATCAAACATTCCCAAAACATTCCTGTCATGTTACAGTCCCATATAGCAAAACATATGGTAAATGAAGAACTTGATGCATATAGACCTCAAACGCTCTCAGATCTGCCCAGCTAGAAAGTTTGGCAGTAAAGTAGTGCAGTAAAAGTCATGTTTTACCAAATAACTTAGATGGATCTTAGATCATAGTTAGATAGCTGGTTAGCAAAACATGCTTCTTCAGCATCACCTGAATACATGTTTATTTAATATTTAGTGTAGTGACTGTTTGTGGCTAACAGGGGGTCCCGAACCTCAGGGCCCAACACAAAAGTGTGATTTGAGTGGCAATAAACACCAATGCTGATTATGTCACTGTTTTTGTAAGAGAATTAAAAACTGTAAAGTACCATCATGCTAGTTTGCCAGTGGTTTGTCTGCAGCGTCGTTACCTTATTTGACACATTACGGGCCTTTCGAGTGATGCTGGCTTACTTGTAGCAGTCAAGCTCTGCTTCGTTGCTGCCTTCGCATTACATTGTAATGATACTGATGACAGCAGTGAGCTCGTCTCGCCTCTCCATGCTATGCGGCCCTGTGCATGGCCAGCATCTGTCTGGCAGGAGGAGCAGTGGTCGTTTGGTGGCTTTAGCATTTAGGGTCAGTGTTTACTTGAGTTTTTGTGCAATGAAGATTTCAGAGCTTCTCCTGGAGCAGAAGGAGGTTTGTGATGTCTGGACCCTGCCAGTTCTCCACATTCTGTCTCCTCATCTATCGTCCGAGTCGCCCATCTGTCTTGCCTGATGTTTTCGATGCACTGAGACAGCTCCTTTTCAGCTCCCTCTCAGTGCAGCATTACACGGTTTCACAGCTGTCCTTCTGAGGACCTCATTCTTGTGGCGCTGCTGTCAGACCTCACTGCATTTGGGATCGGATCCATGGTCTGACAGGGAATTTGTTCCCATGAAAGAGGAGGCTCATGCTAGCTCACCAGAGGAGCCGCTCAGAGCCACTGAACTGAACATCCCTTCTCTGCCAACAGCCAAATGCTGCTCTAACTGCAAGTCTTCACCTAGGAACAGTGATATATCCTGAAACTAAAAAATGTGCATGCACAAAATAAATACTATTGCGTTGTATGTTCATCAATTTCAGCGGTAATTATGTTCACTGAATAAATTAGCTGTAAACTTTCCACCTCAAGTTATTTCTAACACAACTTGCAGCAGTATCAGTGTGATTCATCACGGCCGCCGCCCCCCTGCCCTCGTCCCCTTTTCATCAAACCTCCCCCGGTTATTTACATACGAACAGTAACCACCTTAAAAGGTGCTTTCTGGGAAACACTTCAGTGCATTAACCTTTTACCACCGAATTAAAAGTTATCCCAATAACTATTCATTCGAATCATTCATCGGGCTGTTGTGGTACGTTTTTCCCTGCTGGCCATTACTATCTGCTTGGAAATTCGCCTAAATATCACCGTATGGCGACACTTCATTTAACTGCGATCGCGATTAAATAAATAAGCACTCAGTATGGTCAGCAGGACAGGCAGACCTCAGGGTATAACAGAAGGGTTTATTAATTACATTTTAAAGCACACAAAATTTAGATATTACAAAATGTACAAAAAAAAGACTCTTCCAGTTCATAGACCTGCCACTGTGAGGCGAGTAATGTAATTTAACATAGTTGTAATTCCTGGTTTTCATGCGGTAATGTTATATTTTGATGTTACTTATACAACCATTAACACCGGGAGAGTAACTGAAAAAAATAAACACAATGTTCATGGTTTCTTCGTGTAAAATAAGCGGGGTCTCTTTACCTGCAATTATCAAGTTACATTGAATACAACGGGCCTAAATGTTCATTTAATTAAAACAGTGGGAATTATGCAATAAGACAGTGGGTGGCATTTATATCTCAATTTCTGTGTGCGGGAATTTATGACTGAAAAGAACCACAAATGATGACCATTAAACTGCCAGGGGATGAAAACAAAATCGAAATAATGAAATTAGATGAGATGGATGCATGAAGTGTGAAGTACACAGGGGGGAAATGGGACACAGGGTGCAGAGAATAACTATTCTTTCATCGGAAAATGCGGTGTCACCGCAAAGTAAGCCCCACTATTTAATATTTAACAGAGTCCTCATATTGGACATGTATCTGTAAACCTGGTTAACAGGATCCCTGCAGCCGCGCAAGTCTGGAACGGCGATTTACCGGGAGGGTGTGTGCTTTCGGGCGGCTCCAGGCGCCGTCGGCACCGCAGTGCGGAGCTGAAGGTGATGGGGCAGGTGTCAGAACACCACAATTATCTCAGTTTATAGCCCTGCAGCATTAAAGACTTTATTGCAGCATAGAAAAACAGCAGTGGCTTAACCAGGACTGGTTTTCTTTCTGTATTTCAAGTTACCAGTATAGGTTTCACAGAAAAAAATGAAATAATAGAAGTAAGCCAACAAAATATTAAAATGTCAAAACCTTTTGGCATAATGTAAAATAGAGTTTATTGATTTGCTATGTAAAAAAATGTTAAAATGTTTAGCATTACTGCACAGCATTTTGAAAAATATTTTTTATCTTACAGGTGTTTTTCTATAAAAGTAAAATTTTATATTCTTAATAACTTCTGGAGTTTGTGAGTAATTGAATAATACATACACTTAGCATGCTATAAAGTAATTTTTTTTACATGCTTTGAAATAGGTAAATTAGCTGAAATAATGATGGTGTTATTCCTACACAGCAGTTCCCGTGAATCAAACAGAACATGTCAAATAAATGGCATCCCAAAATAAGGGACCTCATCTCGTTGATTCAGACATTCCTCCTGTCTCTTTGTGTAGAGACGCCTCAGGCCAGATGCCACTGCAGGTCAGACATGGCAACATGTAGCATGTGGCCATTCCGGGCCCTGTCACATGCCTGTCACCCAATGTCCTCCAAGTGACGAAGCCCATCAACGTACTGATGGGCAGGGGGCCGCTGCAGGTCTTACATGGGATGAGGCAAACAGCCATATTCTGGGAGCAGAGTAGTATTTGTACACACTTGCATTTATGCCACAGCCAATTTGCAACATGTAACACTGTCAAGTCATACAGATCCATACTGCATGTTGTGGCTGTTAATCAATGGCATCGCTATAGAGACAGTACTGTAAGCCAGTATAGATACCTGGGCACCATCCTGCATGAAAAAATGGCTTCCGCCGCTGGTACATCTGCAAAAAGGTCAGTTGAGGACTTTTAATGTTGATAGATCACTCTGAATAAAAAATGTTTTATTCATCTTCTATTGAGTTTTAACTTTTGCAATGATTTGTTGGTTTGGCAACCACAGCTTGGTTAAGAAAGGCTATGGAAGATTGTCAGACTTTATATTAACTTTGGCCACGTCAATCAAAACAAAAGGCATTCTGGAGGATTCTTCTCAACGCCATGCAGAGTTTTGCCTCCTATCATCAAGGAGGAGGTACAGTTTTAAAGGTGTGTGTGTGGGG
>JAODKF010000022.1:6978803-6990079 GCA_026779585.1 Mormyrus proboscirostris | reverse complement strand
TCATTTTTCCAGTGAGTAGAGAAGCATTTTACAGCTTTGGGACACTGAAGTTTGGATATTGCTGACAGCAGGTCTTCTGAGTAGTGTTGGTTAGAAAACCAGACCCGCGACCATGTAGTTGCAATGAAATCACAAGTTACCCTCAGCTGTTCTCGCCAATTTGAAAGGAAAAATGCAGTAAGTGCAAAAATTCCTCGTGAGTTCCACCTGGCACCGTGAAGTGATGGCAGCTTGTGCCATCTGATACGAGGCCATTTTTTTGGGGTGCAAGGTGCGGGAGGTTTTTCCATGATCCAATAAAATTAACTTCAAAAAAGTGATCTATGGGTAAAAGTTCATCAAATGCAACATCAGGAAAATTCAAGTTTTGAAAAAAATTTTGTAGTCATAACCCTACTGGCTACATTATTTTACCTACAACCCAACGAAAGTGTTTATTCCGCATTTATTCCCCCTGGTATTTAAGGGAGTTGAGTACTGTGTATTTTTCTGAACTGAACTGAACGTGAAAATGTGAAGAGACACATGACTCTAGTGACCTCAGCCTTTGACTTGGAAATTGCATGAACAAATTGACGGGCTGGACTGTTTCTCCGGTGAGCAGCGCTGAAGTCCACTCATTGTCAGCGTTCTCTCTGTGCTCTGTGGATGAGACACCTTCCTCTGATTGTAATCCCACTGCAGTGTGCATATGCATCCTTTTACTTCTACTTTTACACGTCAGACAGCTTGGAAAATGGCATTTCCACTGAGTCATTTTGCTATATGGTCTATTTTTCTCTCTCAGGATATGTTGCAATGGCTTGTGACTGTGTTTTGAATTCACTTCGGTCACAGATAATATTTATGGCCTGAAGGTGAGTCCGGAAGTTTGTTATACATCACCTAATGCCACCAAAACGGGAATAATGAGAAATTTCTGAATTCCTCCAGATAGAGTGATGAGTCCAATTAATCAAACATTTAGGCAAGTTAATCTAAATTTAAATTAAGGCTCATCAAATGACATGGAGACATTTTCTGGATTTCTGAATAACCTTAATAACCCATTATTGTAATAAGACTTCAGTTTAATCAGTTCTGCAGTAGGGATTTTTTTTCTATAAAACATTAATCCAAAATATCTTTAGTTGAAGGTCATTAAACATAATTAAAGCATCCTGCTTTACTTAAGGACATTTCTGTATAATACATAACAGTGCTAGATGATAGGAACCTCAACAGATCCATGCTCAGACATTTTATTTACTTAACTATCGCAGCTGACAGATTTAGGTCCTAGGAATGTGCAAAATGTACTCATTTTTTTATTATGTACTTTTTTTTACAGATGAAATATTTTTACACGGGATCATACTCAACAGGATCACAGAGAACAATAAACTCTCCATTTATAAACACACTTTACCCATGACGATACACAAACTGTTTATATACAGTTGCTAGCAAGGCTGTCATACAATCTTTACATCTGCTGACCTTGTGTGGAATCAGCCCGGCTTTTCTGCTGCGCTCCACGAGGCACTTTCTGGAAGCTGACAACTGCTAATCCAGTCAGGAGGCCTGCCAACCAACGTGGCAGTCCTGAGATACATAGCACACTGCACAGGACACCAGCTGCCTCCAGGGGGCATCCCTCGGACAAGGAGAGAGTGCATAAAAAAACAAGGCTTTGTCGTTACTCCAACATTACAGCAGGGGGCAGTGATTTCACTCAGAAGCAGAGTGAGACAAGGAGCCATATGAAACGTCGCATTGCACTGGATGTATGCAACAGCGATGCCAAAACGCAGGCTTAACAAGATTCAACCGCAAACACAATTCACAGAAAGTGCGACCGACCCCTTATTCATTAAATCAGCATACTTCCCAATTACAAATCACATCAAAAAGCTCACAAAATGATCTCTTTGCCCAGCAGCTGTAGTCAGAAATCTATGCGGCCCTGCAACACAGGCCCTGCAGTAATGTAGTACCATGGCACAGAGCTTCCAAATGCACATAACCACCTACTGTAAGGAGAGTTTAGGACATCAGCAGCACATTGACGTTATCCTGTCTCTGCCCATAGCATAAAACGCAACACTCTCTGTGTCAGAAAGTGGAAAGACAGGCCCCGGAAAGCGATGACGGGCACAGTTTCATAAGTGACAGTGACAGATGGCTGTTTACACCCCATCAGCTGCAAGTTACTGTCAGCATCACAGGGCCGAAGCAAAGCAGCGTAGTTCCCCATGTGTGGACATCCTGGGCCCAAACCACTGCTTCTCCCTCACTGGAACATGGCAGAGGCCAGACCCGTCTGCCGGAACGACTCCGCCACCTGCTTTGAGTGCTGGATCTTGGCTGAGAGGGCCTCCAGCACGTCGTTCTGGTCCACCGCTGTGGCTGTCCTGTAGATAAACCTGCCCAGCGACTCCAGACCTCTCATGCCCAGGTTGACCCCACATCCTGCCGGGGAGAAGAGGCACACACTTACATTTCCCATGGTTTGCTTGAGAGTAGCATTGAGAAGGGCATCACACTTGCTTGGTGTCCATGTAGCTTTTCACTAGCACACAATGGCATGTTGCTATTTGAACACTTCACCGCCAGCTACCACGACAATGCAAAGTATAATTAGTCAGGTTTACCCTGTGCATTGTGTGCCCGTCTTTGCAAATATCTGCAAGCTATTGCTCTTTGTTTGCATTTAGTCTGCCTGGACTTATTTGACACGGACAGAATACATGCAGTTCACAACCCAAAACGTCATCAGAATGGCTGCTAACATGACATGTGACATACCAGCCAATAAGCTACATTATTCACTCACACCACAGTGTTATGTTACATCTCACACATGTACCTACGTTGAACTGATTGGGCAAATGTCTGCATAAGTAATTCTTAATAATTTAGTCACATCCTCTTCCTCAGATCATAAGGAATAATGAGAATAGCTTACAACATAAATGACACAATATTCACTAATAGGGTTTTAAGCGAATGACAATATAGCCTAATTATCAATGATAATATGCAGGCACAATATTCAGTTCTGTTAATAGTAACCTGCATTGTAATCAATAAGTTAATTAATTAGTTTGTGCAAATCATGCCTTAACAATGTTTGTCCCTGTTCCAATGCTGTCATATGTTGTTTGGTATTGCATGGCGAAAATGATGCAAAAGCTGTAAGAAGTAAAAAACAGGTTGGCACACATATCCCTGATATTCTCTCCGACTCTGCACCCATATTAAGTGTGCATACACCATAGAACCATACCATATAAACATGCAACTTATTACCATATACCATGTACCATGTCAAGACTGCATACACCATACACCACATAACCATACACTATATAACCATACACCATATAAACATACACCATGTACCATGCATGGTCTATAAATATTGTGAAAATCACACTTTACTCTGGGTTTACTATTGCCAATCAATGCAAAAATCAAATTAATTTCATTTAATCCCAAAGCACAAAAGACCAAAACACAAAAATGCATGTATTTGTTCAAACTTGGGACTACTTCCCAGCCTCTTTGATGAAACCGATTTTACCTTTGAAACATATGAACATAACAGTGACATCCATATCATCAACTCCACACTGCATGTGTCGAGTGTATAAATGAGTGTGTGTGTGGTATTTTCTCACCAGTGTCGAAGTTGAGTACGCGGGCGGCCTCGCCCTCCACGGTCACAGCCACGTTGTCACCCTCGATGTAGGCGGCGTTGACCCTGCGGTGGGACAGCAGGACCTCAAACAGTTTGCGGCTGCACTGCATGTGCCGCTGTGTCAGCTCGTTCAGACGCGGCTCGATGTCTGTCTTGTAGGCGTTGAAGGACTGGTAAAAGATGTTCTTCATGATCTTAGAGAAATTGAGATGAACTGAGTCAGGACTGCAGTCTTCTGTAAACTCACTGCCAGTGACTGTTTTTTGGGGTTTTATAAGCTGTCTTGTCACACATCATCAGTTCAGTTGAGTAAGACTCTCTGTGGATCAATGCTTGCATGTCTTCCGATCTCGAGTATCTGCTACTTTATTAAAGGTATCAGGGCATGTTAGCCTTAGACTTTATTATGACTGTATGGTGCAGTACCATGTCCAGTGCCAGTCCTCACCTCTTATTAATTAATGATGCTTACACAAGGTGTACCTTTATGGCTTTACACATACATGCAAACCTGATCATCCTTCCTCAGAGCATTTGAACAGTCTGTCTGACCCTCACAACAACCGGCCCACCCTCCTTCTTCTGTATGACTCAGCAGGTTGGGACACTGTAATCAGAAGGTTGCTGGTTCCAGTCCCATGATCAGCAAAGTCACCTCTAGTCTCCTTAACAGCCTTGCTGCAGACAATTTCACACAGTAATTATTAACACCGGCACGATCTTTAAATCCATGTGAGCTCCACTCAGTCTGTGCTTCCTTTCATAGTCATGGGGTTTGGTCATGTTCACCTACTCACTCTTAGCACTCTTGTCTCTTGGTCTGGCTTTGACAATTAGACTAGTTCTTTCTGTTCTGCTCTAGCTCTGGCTCAGTTGTGTGGGTTGCTGGATCAAAACCACTGTTGGGGCCTTGAGCTAGGCTCTTACTTGCTCCAGGAGTGCTTACTGATGTGACATTGTGACCCCCAAACTTGCTTCGTCTATGTGTCTCATGGAGGGGAAAGTGGGATCAGCGGGAAGACAATAATGAATAAAGTATCACGGCTCTGTTCCACTGCATGTGTGTGCAACTTGGGGTGAAACGATTTACAGATGTCGAGCTTTCTTAAGAAAGTTATTTTCTTTCAATTCTGCCCTTTACCAGTGATGTTCCCATTCTAGGCTGTCAATAGTTAAATGCATAATTAGTGTAAAGTCGCCCTGTCACAGTCTGAGCGGAATATAAATTCGGCATGAATCAGGCTCTGGGCACCTTGGCTAGGCCGCTGCAGATATGAAGAGCAGCTGTGACTCAGCCCACATTGCATTTACTCATCCATGCTTCGCTCCATCCCGACGCAAAGCGCTCTTTGACATTGACACAGAGTGGCCGGGTTGCATAAGTATCTTGTTACGTCACTCCATTTGTCTATAACGATGTAAGAGGGTCAATAATGAGCTTTTATTTCTCTACAGATGAGACACGAGTTTGGTGGACAAGTGGTAAATTCAATGCCCATTTTCCATTTGGCAGACACGTCACCGGTGACTGTTGACAACAGACAGCCTCGAACCCTGACATCTGCCATGGACCCACCTGTCTCTACTGCTCCCACGCTGGTTAAATATAGAGACAGCAAAGCTCTGCTTCACGTGCGGCCGGTGATACGTCTAATGAAAGGAGCCACTAGGCAGCGAGCATTGATGTGTGTGCGTCCGTCCGTCACCCTGCTCACCACACACTTCACACAAAAGGCAATTATTGCCAATTAACGTGTATTTTGTTTCGCTCTTTAAATCACATTCGAAAAGATTGGCTATTCATTCCTTTTCTCCAAACGAGAAGACCATAAGCATAATGTTAGCATAAGTATACCCTTGTGACGAGAATAAGAATACATTTTTAGAAGTGTGTGTGTGTGTGTGTGCGTGTGTGTGTGTGTGTGTGTGTGAGCATGCATTAAGCCCATTAAATGAGTTATCAGTCCTTACTGAAGCTTTCACCGAAAACGAGATGCAATCTTCGTTTATTATTGCTGATTATATTCTTTTGTTAAAGGTCAGCCAGGCTTCCAGACTCTTCCTTGTGGCAGCAGACTGGCGTCACACCGGCAGCATTGTCCGCATTCGTTATTAAAAGCCCAAAAAAGAGGAAGATGGCAACCAGAAGATGATAAAAGGCACTGAGGTGCATTCTTTTGTGAAGCCAGCGAGAGCTGAGTGGCACCGGGGGGGCAGCTTTCCAGCAAATCATGACCTAACCCCACCCCAGAGGCTGTTTCACCCCCTTTCCCCGTATCACTGCTTTGTTCAGCTCCCACGATCCAGTCACCGGTAACTAGGTAACCACATGCATGGTAGGGGCAGGGGGCTTGCCTTTCGTCAACTGGCTGCAGTTCACACATTAGCTAAGTTATAAGTCACGGAAAGTAGCAGTTCGTATGAACATCATAAGAACATAAGAAATGTACAAAGGAAAGGAGGCCATCAAGCTCATTTGGGGAGAATTCAGCTAATAGCTCAGAGTTGTTAAAATCCTATCTAACTCTGATTTAAAGGAACTCAGGGTTTTAGCTTCCACTACACTAACAGGGAGACTATTCTACTGTAACTACACGCTGTGTAAAGAAGTGCTTTCTCAAATACAATTTAAAATGTTCTCCCGCTAATTTCCACCTAAGGCCATGAGTTCTAGTATTTCAACTAATACTGAAGTAGCCATTTAGCTGAACAGCATTCATACCTGTTAGAATCTTATATACCTGGATCATGTCCCCCCTTAGTCTCCTTTGCTCCAGGCTAAACAGATGCAGCTCAGCTAACCTCTCCTCATAAGACATTCCTCTAAGACCAGAAATCATTGTTGTAGTCTTCTTGTAGTCGCTGAACCCTAGCAATGTCCTGAAGGAGGCAATGTCCTTTTTAAGGTATGGTGACCAAACCTGCTCACATTCAAGGGGGGTCTTACCAAGGAATTGCATAATCATAACATCACCTCCCTTGACTTAAACTCCACACACCTGGAGATGTAACCCAACATCCTACTGGCCTTTTTAATTGCTTCTCTGGCGAGAGTGGAACATGGAAGCATCAACATAGACTCCGAGATCTTTCTCGTAATCAGCTACCTTTATTTCAGTAGAACCCATAAAATATCTGTACTTTATATTTCTGCTCCCTGCATGGATTATCCTTACATTTATCTGTGTTAAATTTCATCTGCCCAGTATCAGCCCAGTCGCAAATTAAATCCAGATCCCGTTGTAGCCTCTCTGCTGCTAGCTCAGTATCTGAAACTCCACCCACCTTGGTGTCGTCTGCAAATTTAACCAGTTTACTGTATGTATTGGTGTCAATATTGTTAATGTAAATTAGGAACAATAGTGGTCCTAAAATTGAACCCTGCGGTACCCCACTATGAACGCAGGCCCACTGTGACATTGTGCCTCTAATAACTACTCGCTGCTTCTTGTCTGTTAACCAGTTTTCGATCCAAGCTGCCACAGTTCCTAAAATCCCTGCAGCTTTGAGCTTTAGCAAGAGCCATATGCGGGGGACAACATCAAAGGCCTTCTGGAAATCTAAGTAGATCACATCATAGGCCTTTTTGTAATCAATTTCAGTTGTACTGTAGCTTCCTCAAAGAACTCAAGTAGATTCGTTAAACAGGATCTATCTCTCCTAAATCCATGTTGGCTATCCCTCAGAATGTTATTTGCATCCAAGTAATGTACCATTTTCACTTATAGCTTCCATTATTTTTCCAGTAATCCTAATTAAACTGATTGGCCTATAGTTTGCTGGATTACTTCTATCCCCTTTTTTGAATATGGGCATAATATTAGCATGCTTCCAATTTGAAGGTACCGCACCCGCAGATAACGATTTCTGGAATATTAAAGTTAAAGGTTGGCTAATAATATCCCTCATCTCTTTTAAAACTATAGGTAAGATGCCATCAGGGCCCTGAGATTTATTTATTTTGAGCTTAGCTAGGCTTAATACCACCATCAGCCTCAGTTATACATATATTAGTCATACTGTAGACGACACTGTATTCGTACTAAATGGTGGTAAGTTACTTCTGCTCTCTACTGTGAACACCTGTGAAAAATAATCATTAAACTCATTTGCTATATAAATTTCATTTTCAACTATAAGGCCCTTACTGTCCTGCAAATTAGTGATTTCAGCTTTTAGAGCTCTTTTGGAGTTAAAATATTGGAAGAAACTTTTATTGTCATCTTTAGCTTCGAAAGCAATTTTTCTTTCCACATTCCTCTTGGACAGCCGAATGTTATTTTTTAACTCTACCTGTAGACTTAGATACTCCTGCTTAATTTTGAAATCATTAGTTATTTTCCATTTGTGGAACAGAGCCCTTTATCTCCTGACTTTAATCTTAATTTCCTTAGTAAACCACCTTGATTGTTGTTAGCTCCCAGCCAGTGACCCCTTGGGATAAGAGCTCCCAGCCTGTGACCCTTTGGGATAAGAGCTCCCAGACAGTGACCTCTTGGGATAAGAGCTCCCAGCCAGTGACCCCTTGGGATAAGAGCTCCCAGCCAGTGACCCCTTGGGATAAGAGCTCCCAGACAGTGACCCCCTAGGAGAAGAGCTGTTTCTGGGGTTTCAGCTGTTGCCGGACCTAATGAAGATGAGATGATTAAATTTAGCCTGCAAAAAGTCTACTGTAATTTCACTCTACGTAAGGAGTGTGAAGGACGTGGCAGAACGGCTTCTGTAACGGGGGGGTCGGTCTGCTGCTATTTCACTCAGTGCTGAACCCCCACCCCCCACTCACTCTGAATTGAATTTTTCAGCAGAAGTGACACTGGGAGATGAATCATGTCATACATCAGACCAGCAAATCCATGTTTTAAACACGCTTCAAGGTGCCAAGGCCCGATCACTTTCCAAACCCTATGCACTTACTGAGGAGTTGGTGGTATGACGCAAGAAGCGCACCATCTTGGAGTCAGACAGTGGACACATCAGGGCCATGTAGCGGTTCCGGAACGTTCCGTAGATCTTGAGGTGAAAGCCGGGTTTCATCGCGGCGGCCTGCGTTACACCACGAGTCTCCTTCATGGCGTCCACACCATATGCAGAGAGGTCAAAGTACAGACTGTGGGCCCGGATTTCAGGGGTGGGGACCTACAGTGACATTGTGAACACAAGGGGGCGCCAGTCAACATCACACGCTCCCGAAGTACACCTAAATAACATGCCGATCGCACAGAACCACTCACTGCACCATCTGTGTCTTAATTTGTTTTTTTATTACTACTTTCTTACTGGTTCTTGTACTTCAATATTTCCTCTCTTAGATTAATATTTTCTCTCAATGTCTGACGTGTCTCTGTATAGCTAAAGAGGAGAATACAGATACATTGAATATTGACTTAATTAAGAAATTTTATGAAAAATCAAAATCACTGTTCCTGCAAACACACATTGACATCATAAAATAAACTGACCACATTGCCTGGATCGTAGCCTTGTAAGAATCACACATATCTGATGGTTATTGTGCAATAGTCATATGTGTGTGTGTGTGTGTGTGTGTGTGTGTGTGTGTGTGTGAATGGTCTGTGTGGGTCTGGGCATTGTGGGGACCAATTTTATAAAAGATCAATGACTGCAATCAAAAACCTAAAAATGGCAAAAGTCTTGATTTTGATGTTTTTGACTTCTGGTTAAAGGTAGGGCATGGGTAAGGGTTAAGATTGTCATTTTTGGGATTAGAATTTTCACCATAGAATTGAATGGACGGTCCCCATAAATATATTATTACAAAATTGTATGTGTGCGTGTGTGTGTGTGTTTCTGTATGGCCAGTTCACAACAGCAAGGTCTAACCCTCATAAACCATGATCCTTCCTGCACCTGCCATCACCCCCCCCCCCCCATGAAGCCTTTTTACTGTGTGCACGGCTGCATCTAAGCGGCAAGCAGCTCAGACCAATGAAGCAGACGTACACCACTCCTTGAACCATTTATAACCTGTTCCCTAGGCCTCATAATAAACTGTCACTCAGTCCCCTTGTAAAAACCCTCCCTCTCTGCTCCTCTCCTTACACAGATGGAAAGTCCACAACCAGGAGAGTCACCAGACATAGGACGTTCCAACCCCGAGTGCCTCCACCCTGCTTACTATTTAGTTCCTCAAAAGCTCCTGTGTTAGTGGTCCTTGATGGAACCTTGGGGGTGGAGAGGGGCGGGGAGCCAAAGACCAGACAAACTGCCATGTGCAGGTCACTGATATGCTGACTGGGGGAGGCAAAAATGCTCAAACAGACTGTCACACACAGATCACTGAGATGCTGACTGAGGGGAGGCTAAACTGCCCAGACAGATTGTCACAGCGTCACAGCAGCCTGTCACAGCAGAGCGGGAGTGCCTCACTCCGTCATCAAGGACAGTGAATCAGGAAAGCAATGTCCTCAATCTAGTCCTGTCAAAGTGACAGGTACCGTAGCAGAAATGTCATTCCAGACATCCATTTTCTGAAATGCAGATCTTGATAGAACATGCTCTTTCTCAGTGCAGTGATAACAGGTTCACCACCCTCAGCATACAGCCGATTCGTATCAAACGACTCCATGTCAGGACCAACCTGTAACATAAGCCAGTCAGCACTGACTCAAACTGGCTGTCAAACATATGAAATCCAGGGAGGTTCAACAAGGTTTCCCAGTTACAATCACAGAAGATTTTCAGGATTGCTGCAGGGTTCCCAAATTATTATAACACAAAATCCAGAGGATTACCACAGGGTTTCCCAATTATAATCGCATAAAATACAGAGGATTACCACATGGTTCCCAGATTATAATAACATTAAATCCAAAGGATCACCATGGAATTTCCCAAAAATAATCACATAAAATACAGAGGCTTGCTGCAGGGTTCCCCAATTATAATGACATGAAACCCAGAGGATTAACGCGGGGTTTCCAATAAAAATGGATGATGGGGTGGTGTAAAATGAGGTAGAGGGTTGTGGTTATAAAATTGTGGCATGTTTTACATAGGCCAGACACTTGATTCTTGGGAGAGCCCTGGATTAACAGCATCTTTAGATTACCTGGTTTTATATATATATATATATATATATATATATATACCAAAAAAGCTTGTTTAAACTCTAAACGGAATTCTGGCTCTAGAGGGCAACGCATGTCACCTGTCTTTGGTCCAGCCTCTCAATGGTGGCATTGGCTCCGTAGGCATTGCAGGACTCCACGACGTAGTCAGAGCTGATTCCCAGCACGGAGCAGGAGTCTCCACATGAGCCGTCTGCTACCACGATGATGCGTGGCCAGTCTGGTCCTGGCACCCTCCTTAGGTAGTCGTCGGTGAACTGCAGGGGGATACGCCATCAGCACACGGCACCAGCACCTGCTATCAGCACGTGCCATCAGCACTCACCACCAACATACACCATCAGCACTCACCACCAACATACACCATCAGCACTCACCACCAACATACACCATCAGCACACGGCATCAACATACACCATCAGCACTCACCACCAACATACACCATCAGCACTCACCACCAACATACACCATCAGCACTCACCACCAACATACACCATCAGCACACG
>JAODKF010000022.1:6968245-6978703 GCA_026779585.1 Mormyrus proboscirostris | reverse complement strand
CAACATACACCATCAGCACTCACCACCAACATACACCATCAGCACTCACCACCAACATACACCATCAGCACACGCCATCAACATACACCATCAGCACTCACCACCAACATACACCATCAGCACTCACCACCAACATACACCATCAGCACACGCCATCAACATACACCATCAGCACTTACCACCAAAATTCACCGTCAGCACACGCCATCAGTACCCACCATCGGCACACACCATCAACATATACCATCAGCACACGCCAGCACACATCACGCCACACGCCATCAACACCCACCATCGGCACTCTCCACCAGGACACTTCAAAATCACAACCATATTATAATCACATTTAATGAGGATATCCCAGATGCTTTACGCAATCCAGCAGCAACTGCATGTCTCCTGGTAGCATGAAAATAAACACACGAGATAGATGAGGGGGACCTCCACTCCAAATGAATAGGGATCAGCCACCAGCCAGAAACATCCAGCAAACAGGGAGAAGCTTCCTGCACAGATGGGACCAGCTTACCCCTGAAAACCGCTTATCCAGATACCGACGTATGCATGCTACTTTTCACTGTTATCTTGTAATTAATTTGTACCAACAAGAATGTGGATTCTAAGAAAGGGAGTAAAAACAAAACAGTGTACGATGCGTGTTATCTAAAAATGAACCTCATCCACGCTTTCCTTTGTTAGAGTTTGTATGGTCCCAGGCGGTGTCTCTGATAACATTCTCTCGCCAGGTAGCTGTGGTCGTTCGGCCTTTATTTTTATCAAATCTGATTTGATCAGACTCATTTATCAGCTCAGTATGAATGACGGTGCAGAATCTTTGCCATGTGAGCTTGGCAGATCTGCAGTCTGTCTGTCCTTACTGCTGTCTGGAGAGCCTGATCCTGAACGTGTGCTGGTCAATAAAGCGACCCGTCACACCCGTGTCCCGTGCCATATGTCCTTGTCATTGAATCGCATGGCTTATCACTGACTGTTTGTAGAGGCTGCTGTTTACCAGCATATCGCTCCCTCAGTGTGTAACATTCATTAAGTCTGCGAGGCCAGGCATGCTTTAATCAAGTAACCCGAATCATATGGACCCCCCGGCAGAAGGGGAACGGAAGGCTTTGGCAGAGGAAGGAGGTGTTTCCGTAACCCCCCCCCCCCAAAACAGGCTTCCGTTTGAAAGCTGTAATCAAGCTTACTATCTGAAAATAATAATTTTTTTTTCAAGCATGAATACTACTCTCCGAATGATCAGTCGTCACCTGCCCCCAGCATCATCATCGACACCAGCAAATCAACTGAAGACAAACATGCAAATTTTGTTAATTAAATAGCCCTCTCCAATCTGGTGTGCTCGATACAAAGTAATAATACTCCAACCTTATGAATGCACAGTACACTTTACTGGACAGCACAATAATACTCCAACCATATAAACACAGTGCACTTTACTGGACAAAGCAATAATTCTCCAAACTCATAAACACAGTAGGCCAATACTTTACCTGGCAGAGTGACAGTGCGCATTGCACTTTACTCCGCTGTACTTCCTATTGCAGACATTCATTTATATTTATCTAATGTATTTATAGGCCTACTTTATATAGTCTTTTTCTATTTCAGCCATTTATTTTTTTTATTTCAAATTCTTTATTGTTTTATGTGACAGCAACAGAATTACTGGGATTGCTGAGAAATTACTGTAAATTTGGACTATTACCACCATCATGCTGGTATTTCTGGACCATGAACACCATAGCAGACTATGTAGAGACTTTTGAACCACAGACACCAAAGAACTTTTAATTTAAAATCACTGCAGTAGGATTCGACCCATGTAACATACATCAAGTACAGATAAAGGGTGTTTCAGATGGAGTGGATTCACCCAGCCACCCTTCTATGGGGAAGATGCTCCAGCTTCCATCAGATGAAGGAGACCATCCCCATCAGACCACAACTGCCTGCGGGATTCAAAGGTTCTACTTCAGGCTTTATTGGGTGACAGGGGCTTGAACGGGATAATGACTAGAAATATACTACCATAAAATAAATATGATGTAAAGCACAGGCATGAAAGATTATAAGATCAATCCCTCAAAACACAAGCTGCCTGGCAAGACGCTATATCATCTAGGCTCGACAAAGTATTACCCGCTGAGGAAAAAAAGAAAAATATTTAAGCTAAACACCACGAAAAACTTGCGCAAAGTTGCGTTTTTATCCATGTGTCTATTCCTTTAAATACAATTAAGTCAATGTTACGCTATTATAACTTTCACTTTCATGTAAACGCTTTACTCAGGACATGAAAGAATAGGCTATTTGGTAACACTACTTGAGGGGACACAAATAATGCAGTTATATATTCTTACTTAATGTATTAATTAAACAGGAGCATTAAAGTGTTAGTTACATACTGATCCCATGTTCTTTCATTGTTAATCATAACGGTTCATATATTTCTTGAAGATACTGTATTTGTTCATCATTTGTAGTTGAGTAGCAGGGCTGTCAACTTTGGTCAGCCGGGGCTGGCGTGAGATTTTCGATTCCGCACATGCATTTACACCTATGTTACAGTTTTATTACCTTGTAAATAGTCTGTAGGGTTTGCAAACTACCACAACGCTTTTGAAGCGGTTAATTTTAGGTTTATAATGTAATAAAATAAATTTTCCGTAAGATTTCTTGCCCGAGCGTGAGTCTGAAAGCGCGAGTAGTGAGCAACCCTGGAGTAGTAACTGAGTTACTAATTAAGTTACTTGTACCACCTCAAGTAAAGTGTTACCGAATATTTTGATTATATATGTTTTATTTTACATTATTATCAGTAACGGGCTACCATATGGTCTGTTCCTACCCAACAATATCTTTTTCAGCTGCCTGGAAACTGAAAGATCCATGTTCAGTCGAAAGCTTTGAAAGCAGGTATCACCCTAACAGTAAGTACTTAAAACACTAGGGCGTAGCAGATGAAGCAGAAGGTTCAAATGCAATTATGTGCAGCAGTAGTCGCGTATCTCTTCGCATTCCGCAGTGTCTGGAAACGGCGAGTGTGCGAAGCTGCAGCGATGTGCCTGTTTAAGTGTCTACCGATACTCATGATATTCACCAATTTTATAAGAAAGCACCTGTATAGCATTGTCCATAAAAGCCATGGAGGAACGCCTGATCGCCACCCTGTCCCTGAGTCCAGCAGTGGAGTGCGGCGTTCTTGCAGATACAACCGCATGACAGTAGTGATTCATGGGATGGGCGATCAGCCAGTAGCGCAGACAATCCATGACTTCTGACATATTGACACACTTTTCTATTTTCCAAACGAAATTTTATGAATGCAAGTGAAACAATTAACAGTTCTTGGTCTGCACGTTTTACCCTATGGGTGGAAGAAATGTAGGTTAGTCCAAAAATTAAGAGAAAGTCAGCACTGACTACGGTTTTTAAAACCCTGCAGGTAACAACCGTGTGCCTAATCTTTGTTTACCCGAACTACTAAATAACATGGTGTTTTTTTTTTTTTTTGCCTTTGGCAGGCTATTTGCAAATATATAATACGAACACGGAAGTTCTACATTTGTAATTTAAATATTTCAATAATTTACATTCAAATCAGCAGCAATTTCATGTCCGAGAAAGTTTACATTATTAATAATTTATATTATTAATTAGTATACTTTAGGACCCTTAGTTGAACTATTCTTTTCACCAGACAAGTTTAAATATGTTTAGCATATTCATGTTCATTGTAGGCTAATACTAAATGTAATGTACCTTTACATTAGGCCTACTAAAACATGATAGATCTTTGTCCTGGATTTTCCAGCTTCATAATATCATACCTGTATAAGCCAGCATTTCACTTCCACCAAACAACAAATGAAGATGTTTGTTAAAATAAAAATAACTGCAGGAAAACTGTAGTTAACGTCCCAAAACCAAGTCAACGATCAAGGGAACGAGTTATCAGAAGTGTTCACGGACCATTTGTTTAACCAGCATATACATAAATGTTTAAAAATCTCTAAATACCTCTGAATCGCAGAAGCGAGAGGGTGCCCAGTTAAATCGTGAATGACTGATAGCAGACATGCACCTGTTGATAATTCCATCTCGGGCTGCTCACCTTAACGCCGAGGTGCACTTTAACGTTAACCTTCTGCTTCTTTTGCTCCAGGATGCTCAGCAGATACTCCTGAAACACACCGATCTTGGTGAAGAAGTGCTCGTTGTGCCAGCAGCCTTCCATGTTATCGAAATCCACGCCTAATCCCAGCAGGAACTTCACGCTGCTGGGGTCCAGGGCGATCTGTTGTGGTCTGCAGAGCAGCGCCGTCCGGGGGCGCTCGTCCAGCACCGTCAACTTCAGCACTTTCCCGGACCGGACAGCGACCAGGGCGGCTGTCAGGCCAACTGGACCGGAGCCCACGATCAGCACCGACACCTTAGCCCGCCATTGCCGGATCCCGTCCAAACTGACTTTGAGTAACACGTAGACGAGCACGGCCAGCAAAGTGCTGAGTGCCGTGTCCACGGCCAGGGCTCCGTACTGCTCATCCAGGCTCCCGTTGGGGCGTCCAGCCCCGCTTTGCGTGTTTGCTCCATGCATGGTCTGGATGGATGTAAGGAGATCAGCATTTAGCACCTGTTCGGCATGCACGGTGAAACAGGCGCTTCAGATGCACCATGCATGTCTGGATGGATGGATGGATAGATGGAGGTAAGCATTCAGCACCGGCACAGCATGCACGGTAAAGGACGCGCTTCAGATTCTAAACCGCATAGCTCACGGCTTCTGCTTTGCAATAATAAATGATGAATAATGTTACGATTTGCACCGTCCCATTGACACTTCCGAAACAAGCCGAGGCGAGCAGCGGCAGATCGCAGTAACGGGAAATGAAGGCAGACGGACCAGAGCGCCGCCGCCTCTGTGCCGCATCGGAGGACCGTCCTGCGAAGTGATCCGCTCCGGTTCGGTTTGGTTTCGTTGTCAGCTTTTCCCCCGGGCGGATTTCGGATGCTTGCTCAGCCGGCCGGCACCTCGTCCTTATGTTACCGAAGCCGGTTCCGTTCTGTCCCGCTGTCAGAGGAGACCCGGGGGCTTTCGCATACCCGCTCAGCCCGGCGACTCGTCCTTATGTTCACTCCCAGCGGAGTAAGTTACGCCTCCGCTTCCATTAAAAAGTGTGAGACGGCGGAGCCGCGGCTTTATCTAGGATCATTTACAGCACGCCTAATGAGTGCTTTCTGCGCTGTTTAAACGTGCATTACGACCAGTGAAAGTCGCAGCAGCAAGTGGGAACAGCGTCATTCTACAGGGATTTTGATAGGAAATTCCGTACATACAATACAACCCTCGGCCTCCTGTTCCTAGGCGCTATTTTTACAGTGCTGCTTGATCCCCGAACAAGCCTGTGCACATCAGTACATAAGTAACTATAATCTTACTTTCATTATTATTCAGTACCTCCTGTCTTTGGAGTTCCCCTTTTTCTGGATAAAAA
This sequence comes from Mormyrus proboscirostris, assembly GCA_026779585.1. NCBI lineage: Eukaryota > Metazoa > Chordata > Actinopteri > Osteoglossiformes > Mormyridae > Mormyrus > Mormyrus proboscirostris. The sequence continues at coordinate 6,973,190 of JAODKF010000022.1, read as the reverse complement.
AATAAATAAACAAAACCAAATCCTGTCCTTAATTGTTTTTCTAGCCCTGTAGTTGTTTATACGGCATTTTTATCCAGCGTCTCTTGCACATTTACTTACTATGGCCGACCCTGGGTGTTCTGTCGTCCCACCCCCCACAAAAAAGCAGCTGAAAACAATTCATTCATAATAAATACATTTCAGTAGCACAGGGTACCATGCTGCTAACTAGGCAGCTTGTGTCTGTTTCACAAGAAAAGTGAAACAACTAGTGTAAATAATCCCACAAAATGCAACCAAAGGTATTTATTCTATTTTTTTTTCACTCACTCTCTTGCGCCCCTAACTAAACATCGCCCTAGGCGATCATCCGCCTGGCTCTGCTTCTTGCCTAAGAATACAGGTTCTACAAACCTTATTCAGATAAAGGTGAATATGACCTGTCGCATTCAGAATATATATATATATATATATATATATATATATATATACACATAAATAAACATGGGTACTGTGATAGGCCAGCAAACCAGCATAGTCCGGTTCTGATGGTAATGCTCCTGACCTCTGTCATGCCCCACACATGTGTACCTGCTGTGAATCTGCCTATGCAGCGTCACAGAATTAGGGGCATCACCTGTGCTTCCACACAACCTGAAATGTTACGTCTGCCGAAACGCTGCTTTTCCAACTGATACAATAATGTATTATGTATCATATTTAAGAATACAGTGTTTCAAATAAAAACAGCATTTATTTGGCTTCTGTACAGATGTTGTAACTTATAAATCATAGCGAGGAAGCAGCCTTTATGCCTTACAGCCTGCTCACATCACCATCAAGTGGTGCTTCCTGTGTCAGAGTTTGATGTCATACCGCACAGAGCAGAGCTGAGTAGGTACTCTGTCTGATACTTTTGAAGACTCATCAAGGCCAGAATCATCGCAAGCCGATTTAATTCTCAGAACTGAGAACAAATGGATGCTTTATTCCTCTGGTTGTTATTTTCAGCGTTTGAAAAAAAAGTGCTCGAGGTCTGTGATGTGTGTGCATCCTGTGAGACTCACATAATCTTGTATGGTTCACTTTTTCAGTCTCCATCTTCTTTTATTCTTATAATGGATACATTACTTCTGAAACTGAGGTCCTGAGACGTAGATAGATAGATAGATAGATAGATAGATAGATAGATAGATAGATAGATAGATAGAAATTGCAGGTTTACAATAACACAACACCTACATTTAGAACGTAAATAAGACATTAAGATACTGATAATATCTTTGATATCTATAAACGTGGCCTGTAATCCCTCACCCTGGCTTGTTAAAAATTTGGCCAAAGTGACTTGCCTGAAAGGACTGCAAGTGGCGATGAAGGACGATGAGTATTCACAGTATTTTTAAATAGTAAATCGGTACAATAAATTTTCTGCTTGAGCAGGTGCTGCAACATGACAGACGGAGGTTAATGTTCATCTGCACACCATTAATGTTTAAGGACTGATCACCGCTTCTTGGTTAGCTGGCAAGATCTGAAGTAAACAAAAGCCTAGAGTCAGATAGGAAGTAATTACAGAATAAATCACACTATTCCATTTTCAGGACAGGATGTTGGTCTATCACACAACTGGTGTGTATGTTGATACTTCCATGTCCCATTCTCGCCAGTGTAGGGAAGCAATAAAAAAAAAAACTTCTTTACACAGCGTGTAGTCAGAGAATGGAATAGTCTTCCTGATAATGTAGTGCAAGCTGAATTCTTGAGTTCCTTTAAATCAGAGCTAGATAAGATTTTAACAACCTTGAGCTATTAGTTAAGTTCTCCCCAAGCGAGCTTGATGGGCCGAATGGCCTCCTCTCGTTTGTATAGTTCTTATGTTCTTATGTACGGACAAGTAGGTACAGAAAATGGATGGATGGATGCATAAACAATATATCCAGGCTGCATGAGGAAACTATTGGGGTTAAGGGCCTTGCTTAGGGACCTAATGATCAAATGATTCTGCCAGCTCTGGGACTGGAACCAGCAACCTTCAGTTCACCGGCTCCCACAATGTGAACAAGTCACAGAAAGACCAAGATTTGAACCAGCAGCCCTGGGGTATGAGGCAGTAGTATTGCCCACGGAGCCACCCACAAATTACTGCAGAATTCTGATGGCTGTCTGGGGGTCAAGGGCTAAAGCTGGGTTTGACAGAACACCCAATGCTCTGGGGCACCATTTCCAAAGCTGCGGCTCTTTAACGCAGTCTTCCACAGCCTGATGGACTCTTTGTTCTAATTTTCTCAGCAGTGATGTGACCCTCCTCCTGCTGATTGAAGAGCTATGAGAAATCTTCCGGCTAGGACTTCTCCTCCCAAGCACCGTAACTGCATTCCGAGAGTCCTCAGGCCATAAAACGTCTCATAAATCACAGGAACATTCTTCCATGTTTTGAACCAAATTGAATTGAACCATTTTTCACTAACTTAGTATCTCTTTCAAAATATACAGTAAATACAGTGTTAGTACTGTGTATATTTCTGATGGTGCTTAGTGACGGCATCAGAGAATTAAAACAGTTTAAACGATTTTATGTCTCCAGTGCTCCAGTGTGGTTCCTATAGCAACATGCTGAACCAGGCAAGATTTTTAAGATACCATTTCAAAATATTAAAATGAATTGTTCTGGAGTAGAAACTGCATATAGATATAAAAATAATGATTTGATAGCTGACCAATTACTATGAAGATTTATGAGGTCCAGGCCAGCAGGGGGCAATGCTATTAATGGGAAGGAAACAACAGCACAAGCACTACAAGCAAGAAGAGCGCTTGTCCTTCTAGATGCATAATGATCAAGGCAGTTATTATATATTATGCTGTCAAAAAAGTGTGATACATCTTGTATTCCCAGCAAAAATCTGCATGGTGCTGCTGTACTTCTGAGACAGGCCTCTCTCACATGCTGTGCAGCCTCTGAGCAATACCAGGGCTGTCACCATTGCCTCACACCTTCAGGGTTTGGGGTCCAAACCCCACCTCCATTCAGTGCGTGTGAGGTGTTCTCTCTGGCCATGTTCTCCTGGTGGTGCACAGGGTTCCTCCTTTGTTCAGGTTAAGGGGCATCTGTAATATCTAGCCCTGTGCTCTGCGATGGACTGGGATCCCATCCAGGGTGTACATAGGCCTGTGCTCTGCAATGCACTGACATCCTATTCATGGATAGAGTACCCAGCCCCATTCTCTGTGTTGGACTTGAATAGGCTCACAGTACCCTGCAAGACAGACCAGGATAAGCAGCATGAAGATGGATGGATGTCGGACCTCTGCATGATGATGCTCCCGCTGAGACACAGAAGCAAAACATGTTGGATTTCATTTCCATGTAATAAATGCCGTGAAGGGAATCAGAGACCAGCCGGTTGCCATGGTAAAACTCTTCGATGCTACTTACAGATGCAAACTTTACGCAGCTGTGTTATACCTAAATCCGTTCAAATCAGTGAGTTTTCCTGAAAACATGAACTAATAAACTGGAAGTAAACACATTAAGCCAAAATGGTTTATGTTGCTTTTACTGCATAATCACAAGTTGGTGCTCCAGTTTTAAAGGAACCCCAAGTTTAACGAGCATCCTCCTGCTCAGGGGAATGAGATTGTCTGGGATTTGAATGAGCATCCTCTTGCTCGTGGGAATGAGATTATTTGTGACATCCTCCAGGATGCAAAATCGGCTTCTCAGCTGCCTTGCACCTCCTGGCCCGATTATGGCATGCCAGGTATTTTAGAGGAGCTGTCCATTATATCACACTTACTGTAAGGACTTTGCAGGCAGAACACAGCTCCGCAGAGGTACAGGGGACATCAGCTCCATCTTAAAGGGCAGATTAGCTAACCCTTTATAATTTCATTATGGCCCTAAACCCAAATCCTGATACCAGGTTGAGCGTGGTTATGATCGCATTGCGGTTGTCGCCATGGGTGTGCCATCATATCCAGGTGTTGCTTCCTGCCTGACCTCCACCTCCATCATGCCTCCTCACAGTATCAAACAGAGGCTGTTTTCTGCAGCCAATCACACGCACTCTATAATGCTGCTCTTCGCTTTGTGTGACTGTACCTTCCTGCAGGCAGACAGCACCTGTCTCAGTTCAAACACAAATACATGGTAATGATGCTCAGGGCGGATGGAGAGAGTACCCAACTCTACCTCAGCGCCTGGCAACCCACTGCCTCCAGCTGCATCCCGGAGGGGACAATAAGGCACTAATTAAGGATGCCCATTGTGGGAGGGGCCAGATCCCCGCTTGGGTAAATGTTGACCATGTGGCTCTCTGTCACCTTATCTGATTTTACTCTCCTACGACAGTCATTTAATCATTTCTCAACACCTCATCCTTCCATCTCTTCACATCTCCTGAGGGTCATGCACTCACGCAAGCTCGTGGCTTCCTGTACTTCCCGTGAAGTTAAGATCAGATCAGATAAGACGGACCTTTTTGTTTGGCATGTAATATGATATGTTGTGTTATGCATTGTCATGATGCGTTGCATTATACATCTTGTGTTATCCTGTGTTATGTCACATCAAAAAATATTATACATAAATAAACAGACAATGAAACAACGAGCATGCAGACTGTTAGATACATAGACACATAATACATAATAATAAACAAAAAAAGGTAACACTTTATAATATTGTTCCGTAGTTAACAAGTAAATATGCAGGAACTAAGCAGCAACAAAGGAGTAGTGCTTCATTATCACCTAAATTGATATACATAAATTCATCATGGAGTTTTTGGTACCACACTGAGACACTTTTTATGCTGATAGAAAATACTGGCATTCTGGGCACCTGCCCTTTTTCTGGACAATTATTACTGTGTTACATGAGGCAAGGTTGCGAACAATATTTAAGCAAAATGCAAAACTGTGTAAAGGCTCCTTCTTACCCACCATACCACTATACAATGTT
>JAODKF010000022.1:6937878-6948072 GCA_026779585.1 Mormyrus proboscirostris | reverse complement strand
TGCAAGAAATCTTATGGCAAATATGTATTATTCCATTAATAATAATCACAACTTTATTGATCCCCATGGGGAAATTCGAAGGGCAGCCACCTTTTGGGGGTTAAGGGCCTTGCTCAAGGACCTGCAGACATGCTGAGGCTGGGTTTGACCCTGCAACCTTGTGATTACAGGCACACAGGCTTAGCCCACTGAGCCACATGCTGCGCCAAATAGTTAAAAATCTAAAATTAGCTTGATCAAAAGTGCTGGGGTAGTTTGCAAACCCAGACTATTTACAAGATAATAAAACTATTAGATACATGTAAATGTGGATGCAGACTTGTCTGAAATTAAAAATCTCACGCCAACCTGCTGCCCGAAGTTGGTGACACTGATTTAATAGATTTTTTTGCCATTTAACAACTCATCCAAGCCTAGTTAGAACTAGTAGATTTTAAAAAAAATAATAGACGTGCAGTGCCTCTGTTTCATTTAGTTGATTTACCATGCTCTTAAGCATAAATTAATAAAATTTATTGATCTGTCAAATTATCATCTAAGTTAAGGCAGACCCAAAATTGGAAAAGACAGAATGCTTGAAGCGCTGAAACATATAATAAAGTAATATTGTATTGATGTATTGATGTTTAAGTTTGTTTTAAGTAAGCCTAAGGACAGACTTTAAAATACGTCTACATTCTTACAAAGTACCGATTACACAAATGGCGAACATCTGGACATTTATGGGACATTTACGATGCCTCCCATTGGTTCTGTCATGCCAAATTTCTTCATCATCCAAATTCCTTCCCCCTGTAATGTATTGCTCACCTATTAGGCCAATGATGCAATAGTGATGATGCAGTTTCAAGGCATCCCGCAAGTTTCAAGTTTACCCATACCATTGCAGCGAGTTCACATCAATAAAATAACTTATATCACATTCTGGATCGACCCACCTTTTTCACACTAGGAACACTAAGAGCTTAGGAACATTAAGCCGTGTGTGTTAGCAATAACTGGTTGTGGTAACATTACATTTTCTTCCTTTCATTCAATGATCCGGATTAGTTCTCATGGTCGGTCAGTATTGTTGTGTGAAAAGCTATTACAGCAGATCGCATGATCAGTCAGGCAAACAAATAGGGAGTGGTGTTCACTTTTTCGCCTTTTCCAAACAGCTAAGAAAAAGGACGGACTGCAGGCAGAAGTTGAGGCTTATGTTGACCAGTTTTATGTGCACGGATCGATCAGCTAATGATGGGATAGGGCAGTTTTTCATCCTGAACGGTTTCTTAATTATTTAAATCAAATGTAAGGATTGTCCAATAAGAATGTCACAGAGTTCTGCTTCTATTGGATAGTTTTCAACGTTTCTTGTATATCTTACTTCGTTCTTAATTATATGTCTCAGTTGATCTGTATCTGGTTTTATTTGTATGATATTGGCATTGTGTGTCACTTATATTGCTGACATACAAACAATGGACAGAACGTCTTGTTCAAGATGGCATTGCGCTCCACACCCATTAACTAAATATAGATCATTGCTTACGTCTCTCTAGAGGGGAACAAAAAGCTGTGTCGAGACGGCGGGTGTTTCTCTATTTCAAGAATGCAAAGATTGTGGTCTTGCCTTCCACGATCAAACTTGGGGTGCAATGAATCATGGGATTGGTCTTGTTCCGTGAGGATGCAACTGACGTATCCTTGATATTTGGGGTGGGGCAAGAGCAACATCCGGGGATTTTTATCGTCCTCTGTACTTCTGTTCTTAAGTACTAAAACTGGTCTTTGGCATTCTAAACACTCGTAGACCCAGTCCAAAATCCATCCCAACACACTCTGGATGAATGTCTTCTCGTGTACCCATTTTACACAATGTTCCATTGCCAAAATCATACTGTGCATAATTTATCAACGGGACTTTAGCATATACATATACATGAAACTCATGTTATATATAGAGTCCGCAGATGGTTTGTTATTATCCGTGGTTTTGGCCATCCCTGGTAGGTCATGGAATAGGAGGCGCCAAACCAGACAAAAGCCAAGCGAAAATTATGAGAGGACATGAATATATGAGGTGCACGAAAGAATAACTTATCACGCACAAACAAAGAAATGTGTACGAGACAACGATTTACCGTGCGTTAGCAAATAAATGTACAGTTGAGGTCATAACGATTAGCCCCCTGTGCAAAATTGAACAAAACCATTCATTTTTCTAAGACAAGTTACTGGTATTTAAAGTGTTTATGACAATTGCTTCCAAAAAAAACACAAAGACACTATTTCCAAGAAGTTTGATGAAAATTTTAATCTAAATACTTGTTTAATTTAATTTAAACAAGGAACACACAAAAATAACATGGCCGAAATTTTTTAGCCTTCTGACAATTAATAGTTAATAGTGTAGCCATTCTGACTCACGACCGTTAGCAACCTCTTACTGTAGTTTCTCACAAGGTTCGCACATCATTCCTCCATGGCAAATTGTTACAGCTCATCCAAATTAGATGGTTTTCAAGCGTGGACCTTAACCTTGAGCTCTCGCCAAAGATTCTCAATGGGATTGAGATCTGGGTTTTGAGACAGCCAGGACCTTGATTTTGGTTTTCCTCAAAAAGTTCTGGAGCAACTGTGACATGTTCTTTGGGTTATTGTCTTGCTGAAAGACCCAGCAACAACCCAAAACCACACTGGCAGAAGATTTCTTCAAATTATCCTTTAAAATGTCAGAGTAATCTTCTTTCTTCATCATGTCATAAACCCGAAGGTTTTCTGTGCAAAACGGCCCCACAGTATTATGCTCCCACCCCCAGGTTTAAGAGGGGGTGCTGAGTTTTTAGGGTTGAAGGCCTCTCCCTTCCTCCACAAAGCAAAAGTCATATCCATGCGCCAAAACAGCTCCAGTTTTGTCTCATCAGACCAAAGGACAGACTTCCAAAATTCATCCCCATGTTTAAAATGGTCATGGGCAAACTTCAGTCTAGCTTTCATATGCCGCTGTGTTAGCAAAGGAGTTTTCCTTGGGCGCTTCCCACAATGAAGAGCCCTCACAACATTTTTTTTGAGACTTCAAGTGCAGAAGAGGCGAGTTTAGTGACAAAGGTCTTTGCAGTGATCTGGCGGTTCTCGTTAGCATCTCTGATTATTTTCCTTTCCAAAGTTTTTCAAATCTCGTGCTTGCAATCACAACCAAGTTGATTTCTGACAGAACGGGTCACTTTGCATTTTGCAATAATGCAACATACAGTACAGCTGTTCGGGACACAGTGAAATGCTTAGAAATGGTCATATAACCATTCCCCCTAAGATGAGCATCCACTATCTTTTCCATGATGTCTATACTTATTTCTTTGGGTTTTGGCATGATTAAATTACTTTTTATTTTCACTTTTGTGGAAAACAGAATACAAAAATAAAGCAGGCTTGTCCTTGCAATGTACTATGTAATCTGCCACCCTCCAGAGCCCCCTCACAGCTTGGAGCCTGTCCTGTCATTGTGTCTTTGTTTACAAACTTTATGTATTGCTGTCTGTTTTTAGTCCTAATGGGAACCACATAACATATAAGAGATGCAGATTGGCATCAAAGCACAAAGCAATGACTATTACAATGCATGCTTAATAATTAAAAGGCTATTGCATATTTTTCTAATTTTTCCCAGACATAAATGATTAAAGGAAAGTTCCACCGAATTGCAGGTTTCGCAATTTTTTCAGAAATGTTTACTGATGACGGCATTCAAAGTTTTATCACAATGAATATGTCTAAATATTGCAGGCTTCACTGATACCATTAAACGCATGAATGGAACTTACTTTCCCATCACTGTAATAAAGTTGCAAATGCAAAAATTATATGGACAGGCAACCCTTACACAACATTACTGTGCAGGTAGTGTCAGAACACTTTACTACAATTAAAAGTCTAATTTCCCAATGTGTAACTTTATTGGGCCTGCTATGTCCACTATCAAGATCACATAAATGATATTCAATGTCAAAGCAAAATGGCCAGGCTCTGTGCATGACTCATGGATTTATAGGGAGTATACATTGAATGACAAATGTGCAGAGGGCACATAAGTTTTATATTGTGAAATTGAAAGTCCCGTCCAGCTGTATGACACATTGAGTCAGACAAAGAACAAACCCTCTGCCTTGCAGACCTCAGAGATGGACATCAGTGCAAATAACCGTTTTTCTTATTAATAACTCACAACTATCAAATTCACTATAGTCTCCTTCATGTGCTCTTCACATGAAGAATGACACACATAAACGTCTTGGTCATTTCACAGCAATAAGAATCATCCATCTCCCACAGTCTTACTAACATTGTTAATCTAGAACTCACCACTCCAAGACTGAACAGAGCTGGACTGGGAACTGTGAATGTCTGGAAATCTAAAATTCTTCACTGGAAAAGAGATTGTAAATGAACGGACTACAATATCTACAGTAATGTATACATGTTGTCTGCATAAAGTGAGAAAGTTTTCTGAAATGCCTACTATTTCATTGTATTTTTGTTCATAAAAATTCAATAAAAACTTTTGATCACAAAAAAAAAGAATCATCCATCATTTAGCTGGTATTACAGGACTTCAGTCCTCCCTGTATGTCCTCTCCCTGAATAGACTGACATGGGTCCTCATGTTCTTTCTTCAGTAAGTGCTTTATTTTATGCAGTCTATTCAGCACTATCGACAGGGCTCTCACATTTCATCAAAAGTCTGGAGTGAGATTATACCTGTTAGGGGCACAGTGTGTGTCTTAACAATGAATGCGTGACACTTGAGAGCCCTGCCTACCGCATTCATCTGATCTTGCTCTGCCACTTCCACCTTGTCTGCACTCCGCGTGTGCAGGTATCCATGTGATAACTTGCTTGCAGAGAGATCACATGCAGCAAATGCTATTTTCTGATTTGCTGGTAGGTGGCTATTAACTCTGTACACCTCAGGACAGCTATAAACCTGATGGAAAATTCCATGTGCCTGCACCTCTTCCATTAATTCTGTATAATGGGAAATGTTGGTGGGCGTTATCCCTTACTCCTCAGCCTGAGAAACACAAGGTGTGGCGTGTGACTGTGTGAACTGGTTGAAATGCGTGTGTCTCACGGTCAATGCGTGAGACATGAGAGCCCTGAATATCATGCAAAATATGAGGAATATTCAATCAGCTATTAAAGCATGAGGTTCTGTTATAGTAGGAGGATCCACTAGATTAATAATGCCATTGCTCATCAATGATTACACGTAAGAGTCAATTTTTGCATGATGAATATTAACGATTAGTCAAAGTCTACAGTTAAATAAATCTTGGGATTAATTACAAATCTGCAGTAAAATTCCTAACATTTTGAATTTTGTTTTTATAGGCATATTTCAATCAAACATTCGGTTCCAACTGGATTGCAGCTACATTAAATATATTTCCATATATATATACTGTATATATTTAACATAATGAACATAGAGTGAACCATTCATGTACAATATACCATTCGTTCTTTTAGATGTTGTTTTCAACCACATTGGTCTGATGAATTTTAAGTAAAATTTGTGATCTATTTTTGCATCAACTCATTATGCTTTTTTCTCTCTTTGCTGCAGCTGCAGTTGTACTTCTTCTATTCAATAAAATTATACTCAGCATGTATACAATCCTTAATATTTCTATTTCTATCTGCAGAAAGCACGGAGTAGTACTCTTTTTGTCATCAGTTTCCATGTTGAGTCTTTTTTTCAGCAGTCCTCTATCGATGCCTATCTCTTGCTCCTCAAGACCACACTTCAGTGAACATTAACATACTCAGACTTGAATAAACTCAATCCCTGAAATCATAATCAACGTTTCTGGACCCCAAGTGTCATGCCTATATTGTTTCAAGCTCATTTCTTTCAGAGTTCATGTTAATTTACAAACCCGCTTTCTAGAATGCCAAGTTAAAAAGGTGAATCAGATCACTTTCCGTTCCAGAAATCAAATTTAGACTCAATTCTCAATTCTGTTTCCTGTTTTTTCCCCAATTCCAAAGCAATTACATTTACTTAGCTTAATTTGAATTGATGAGTTCATTCCTGAATGGCCCAGGCTCTGCTCTTTTGAATATTTGCTATGAAACAATGTCTGTTACTTGAAACAACAATAGACAACCTCCCAGTTATTGTTAAGTTGCTGGAAGGCCTATCCTAGAAGCTACGGGCACAAGATAGAGGACAACACAGCAAGGGACACCAACCCATCACAGGGCACATATGCTATCCACACCACCTTTGAATCAGCACAGTCAAACTTGGACCACATAATGATGTTATTTTTTAAGTTTCTTTCAGGATTGATCTGAAGGAGGTTTGTGAATTTAAAGAATTGATGCAAAAGCTTGGGGAGTCTTGAGGAGTTAGGTGGGAGGTACAGTGATAAATTCAAGGAACAATAAGTGCTTTAAGGTAAGGTGATGTAAGGTCATTCATGTCTCTGTCTCTCTCACACACAGACACACCTGAATTAGTTACTTGTTTGTTGCTGTGATGTCCTCTACTTCAACATCTGCATATCTCTTTTACATGATTTAAAAATATGCTCAAAACATTAGCACAGGCTCATCACAGGTGCCAGCACAATGTGGCTGTCAGATCAGATCAGCTGGTCAAAGACATCCAAAGACACCTGCTCTCAAGCAAAAATGTCATCAGCACTAGTGAACAGTGAGTGGGTGAACAGTATGAAGATGGAGCTGAGATGGAGCTTTTTCTTTACTTTTGTCAACTTTTTAAGCCTGTATTTATGGTGGCTTTCAGGAGCAATGACCCACATATACCTGCCTAGCCAGCATCCGTGTCTGTGTGTGTGTGTGTGTGTGTGTGTGTGTGTGTGTGTAAAATGTACACAGTGATGACATGTTTGTGGCAGAGGCCCTGAGGTACAGGAATGTGGGGCTTAATGCTATTGAGATGCTGAGTCAATTGTTTGGGATCAGGCACCGCTTCAGCTCAGGTCATCCTAAAAAAGGATCTGCTGGCGGAACAAGGGGCCAAATATGTTTATACCTCAGCTAACCGTGCCCTTAGCCCACACCCTCAGCTCTGCTACAGGTATGTGAAAAGATTTGACTTAAAAAAACTATGACATCAACTGGCCTGATGCTTGCAGTTAGAAAGAATGATTAATGTGAAGGTTTTAGGATAGGCTGGTATGATGCCCTGCAGTCATGAATGTTGTATTATCTAATCTGCGGTCTGTACCAGAAGGTGAATAAGCAGGAGTCCGGCAAGCAGAGTGAGGAAGTAGGCAGCTTCAAGGGACCTACCTTCAAGGGCCGGCATGGAGGACTGATGTATTCATTGTTGGACTTTGGCTTGCTCATTCTGAGCAAGCATGCTCACTCTTACATTTTTGGAATGTTAGCATGCCCAGGGGGGTTGGGCAGCCAGTTGACCTTGGATCCCCAGAGGTTATTTTTCTCCCTGCGTGGGAGTTTTTGGTTCCTCTCCTCCGTTGTCAATTGTTTTTTTTTTTTCTTTTTTCTTTCTTTTCTATTCTGTCTTTCTTTTGTCTTACGTGTCTCATTTTATATGTATATTAATGTCTTCGAACACACCCATGTAAAGCGCCCTGGGACAACTCTGTTGTGAAGGGCGCTATATAAAAATAAACTGAATTGAATTAAATTAAATTGATAGCAACCCCTTGTGTATCACAAGCTGTAGTGAGTGTGCAAAACAGGCCAAGCCAGTGACTCCAAAATCATCCATTGCCTTTCTCATATTACACGCATTGTCTCGCACAATCATGTGTGCTTTGTTTAATGGGATTCTCCACTAAATGCTACTACCCTGTCTCAAAACCTTGTTTTTTCTAAGATTGCAAATCGCTTTAAAAGCATAAAATACTTTCAAATCATCACCCTCTTATCTGATGTTCTTGTGCTGCTTCAACAAGAAAGGGTTTGCACAAGACGTCACAGCAGGTGGAAGTCACTGCACTCACACCCAATGAATAGCAAAAAACTTGAGCGACAGCGTTATTGTTCAGCTTGAAGGCCGCAAAAACACATCTAAAATGGGAGCTGCAGTGAGACTCAATGTACAAACCAATTTAACAAGAAATAGAATCTCTATTTTTACAGACTGCCGAAAACTAAATAAGTAGCTATGGGATGTGGATCGGTCACATATGGCCAATACCAGATCCGTCAAATAGGTCTTGGCTGATATCAGTCATGAATATTGGGTCAGGGCACCGCTAAAATGGTGAAATGTGTTTCGTGGACTTGTCTGGGAACATGGACCAGGAGAACTGTAGGATGGTCCTGCTGCTCACGCACACTTGTGGAGGTGGTTTTCCCCTTGAACTAGTGATCACACACATGTGGGAGGACCATTATTGAGGAAATGGACCTATGTAAGTCCCTGCTGAGAGAGAATACCTTTTCAGGGTGAGGCGAGGCAGACCCTTGTCTGTTTCTTACAGATGACTCAAAAGCTGGAAAAGGAGCATTAGGCAAGGTCCTTCCAGAAGCCTCGCAGATACTCTGCATATTCCTCCTTGTGTGTGCAGTGTGGCGCTGGTTTTGGAGCAAAGATAATGAAGTTGAAATGAAGGAGGGGCAGACTCTATTCAGCCTAGCTAAAGACATGCTCTGTGCCAGGGAGATCAGCACAGCTGAGCTCCTGTACCAGCACTCCCTTTGTGCCAGGGAGATCAGCACAGCTGAGCTCCTGTACCAGCACTCCCTTTGTGCCAGGGAGATCAGCACAGCTTTACAACCCAGTCACTATAAGGTAGAGGAAATACAAGAAGGATTTTTTTAGAAGCAAACACAAAACACAGGTTTTAAATAATAACTTAGTCTTTTAGCTATCAGTCCGGGTCCGTATGGGACAGCTTCTGGGTCCAGACTCAGTCCGCGGCCTGCCTGTTAGTGACCTCTGACCTAAAGCATTCAAGCACAACATAGAATATAATATACATGGTATTTAGTGTTAAAGTAAATGAGTATTCATGGATATGTTTACATATACTACAAAGATATGTAATATATGTAAACAAAACATACCAAACAATACACACATAATATTTATGGCAGCTAAACTGTCTGTTATTGTCCTATTTGTAGGAGTAATTTCTCCTGTCTGTGTTTCTTTTATTTGCTAATCATTGCAGATACAAGAAGTTCCTGATCAACCTGTAGAGCCTGCATAATGACGTGAGAGTTGGGCTTTTAGCTATAGGAGGGATTTACCATCACATGGCAACCAAACAACTTTGTGAACTTTGCAATGTGTGTCTTGAAAGACAGTACTTCACTTGATAACCTTTATCAAGCATTTAACCTTTGTCTGCAAGACTTGTGGCGTAACATATACTATGTCGATAAAAGTATTGGGACACCCCTCAAAATGATTGAATTCAGGTGGTCCAATCACTGACATACCCTCAGCTGTATAAATTTAAGCACCTAGGCATGGAGACTGCTTCTACAAACATTAGCGAAAGAATGGCTTACTCTCAGTAGTAACCTGATAGGATGCCACTTGTGCAATAAGTCCATCCATCCATCCATCCATCCATTATCTACCGCTTATCCGAGGTTCAGGTCGCAGGGGTAGCAGCTTCAAGAGAGATACCCAGACCTCCCTCTCCCTAGCTACCTCTACCAGCTCCTCGGGGGGGACGCCAAGGCACGAAGAGATATAATCCCTCCAGCGAGTCCTGGGTCTGCCCTGGGGCCTCCTCCCTGTAGAACATGCACGGAAAGCCTCTCCAGGTAGCCGCCCAGGAGGCATCTGCACCAGGTGTCCAAACCACCTCAATTGACTCCTTTCGACATGAAGAAGCAGCGGTTCTACTCTGAGGCCTTCCCAGATATCCGAACTTCTCACCCTATCCCTAAGGGAGAGCCCAGACGCCCTGCAGAGAAACCTCATTTTGGCCGTCTGTATTCGCAATCTCATTCTTTCGGTCATTACCCATAGCTCATGACCATAGGTGACAGTAGGGACAAAGATGGACCAATAGATCGAGAGCTTTTCTTGAACGAACATAAAATCAACTATAAACTATATCTATTTATCTAACATGCTTACGGTGTTCATTTTAGGACATCCTCAGGTCTTAGGAAAAAATCCATCAGACTTCAGACAAAACTGCATCAGACATCAGACTCGAACAAAACGGCATCAGGTATCAGGAAAAA
>JAODKF010000022.1:6921889-6937778 GCA_026779585.1 Mormyrus proboscirostris | reverse complement strand
CATATGTATTATCATAAGGACAAATATTGCACATACAACTAAAGCAACTAAAAAGTATTTGATATTTCTGCAAATAGCCTGCAGCACAGATTCCAGAAAAACTATATTGTTGTATTGCTAATAACTGTTTTAAAGCTTACCTCCACAGCTTTGTGGATTTCAGTATGCTTTTATAAAAGTATTATGATTAAAAGAAATCCCTCATTCATAGCGAATTAAAAAGGTCTATGATGCCTTTTTCCCACTATTTATCATAACGTATAACCGAAACTCAACAGTGGCAGAAGTAACAATAAGAAAAAGAACGGCAAAAACTTACAGTAGTGTCCGGACGCATACCCTGGATTGTTGTTGTCGCAGAGTGATGACGTCACATATTTCCCCTCCATCCGCTGTCGCAGCTTGATGACGTTTCATCAGGTTTTGAGGCCAAAAAAAAAATTTAAAGTTTGTTCTGATGCCGTTTTGTCCGAGTCCGTTTTGTCTGAGTTCGTTTGTTCTGATGCCATTTTGTCTGAAGTCTGATGGGGTTTTTCCTGATACCTGATGCCGTTTTGTTCGAGTCTGATGTCTGATGCAGTTTTGTCTGAAGTCTGATGGAATTTTTCCTAAGACCTGAGGGTGTCCTAAAATGAACACTGTACTACTCTATATACTGTAATACACACTGTACTTGAAAACTTCAGCTGTATGATTTCAGGACAGATCAGACACTCTCAATAAGAGTGCAATAAGTTCATTTGTGAAATTTCCTTGCTACTAAATATTTCACGGTCAGCTGTTAGTGGTATTATAATAAAGTGAAAGCAATTGGGAACAACAGCAGCACAAAGTGGTAGGCCATGTAAAATCACATAGCGGGGACAACGCATGCTGAGGTGCACAGTGTGCAGAAGTTGCCAACTGTCAGCAGAGTCAATAGCTACAGACCTCCAAACTTCCTGTGGCCTTCAGATTAGCTCAAGAACAGTGCATGGAATGGGTTTCCATGGCCGAGCAGCTGCATCCAAGCCTTACATAAACAAGTGCAATGCAAAGTGTCGGATGCAGTGGTGCAAAGCACGCCGCCACTGGACCCTAGAGCAGTGGAGACGTGTTCTCTGGAGTGACAAGTCATACTTATCCAGGAGGAGAGCGATCTTTGTTCCTAGGGCCGTTCGACTCCTCAATTCACAGACTTATCTTCCCCCCGCCTCCCTGCACTGGAACCTGTCAGTCACTTGAGCCCCCCCATGCCAAGTAATAATCTCTCTCTTTACATATTTATCAGTTTTTATCTACCTGATTGACTGCAAATATGCACAGCATCTTTCAAATACTGTTGCACTTTATGTCATTGTGTATTGTCCTTGTTCAACTGCCCTGTGTGCCTTAAATTGCCCCTTGGGGACAAATAAAGTTTTGAATTGAATTGAATTGAATTGAATTGAATTGAATTGAATTGAATTCTCTGTCTGGCAATCCGATGGACAAGTCTGGGTTTAGGGGTTGCCAGGGGAACGGTACTTGCCCGACTGTATTGTGCCAAGTTTGGTGGAGGGGGGATTATGGTGTGGGGTTATTTTTAAGAGGTTGGGCTTGGCCCCTTAGTTCCATTGAAACTAACTCTTTTTTTTTTTTTTCCTTTATATTTATTGATTTTAAAGAAATTTTCCATAGGGGTATAACGAACAAGAAGCATGTACATTTCGGCAAATCTGGTTCGTAATACACAGGTAATTATACATCGAGACTTTTAACAGATTAAAAAAGAAAAGGAAACCCCTATCCCATTCCAATGTCCCACCCACAGTTCCATCTCATACACAAAAAGGAGAGGTAATGTTAAAAGTGAAAAATTAAATAAATAAATAGTAATAAAATAATAAATAAAATTAAATAAAATTAATAATAATAAAATAAAAATTCCACTGGCATTATAGTAAGACATCTACAAAACCTGTACTATATATCATCAAGGGGCTCCTGTAAAGAGTCACAAAAATCAAGAAAGGGCTTCCATATTTTAGTGAAACTTTGGGTAGATCCATTTAGTGTATATTTTATTTTTTCTAATTGTAAAAAATACATCACATCTCTAATCCAGCGATACAAGGATGGGGGAGTGTGCTGCTTCCATTGTAGCAGGATTAAGCGTCTTGCAAGGAGGGTGGTGAACGCAATGAGTTATTAGGTAAAACAGCTTGAGATTCCTTGGACAATAACCCAAATAGGGCACAAACAGGATCGGGATCAAGTCGGGTTCCGAACATTTCACCAAAGGCTTTAAAAATACCTAGCCAAAAGGTGGAAAGTTTAGGGCATAGCCAAAACATGTGCATTAAATCTGCCGGTTGGATTCTGCATCGAGGGCATGATGGATCAGTGTTTGGGTAGATCCTTGCTAATCTAGCATTAGTCAGGTGGGCTCTGTGTATTATTTTCAGTTGCATCAAGCCATGCTTAGCAGATGTAGACGATGTGTTTGCTAAGTCTAAAATAGAATTCCATTGGTCATCTGTCAGAACAAGTCCAAGATCAGAGTCCCATGCTGCTCTCAGGTTTGTAATGGAGTGAGGATTGATGTTACTGATTTGTTCATACTGTAGATCAGAGATATCAGTCCTTTACAGTCCGACTTCAATTCAAGAATATAGTCAATGTGTGATTTTATAGGTTTATTTGGAAAGCTGTCAAATGGCTTTTGTACAAAACTCCTTATCTGCAAATAACGAAAGAAATGAGTCTTTTGGTAGATTATATGTGTGTGATAACTGAGAGAAAGATGCAAATGTATCTCCTATATAGAGGTTATGGATTACTCTAATCCCTTTGTCAAACCATAAGGAAAAGGCTGAATCCATACAGGACGGAATAAACATGTGATTTGACTTAATGGGAGAAAGGGCCGAAGGTCCTTGTAACCCGAAATGTTTTCTGAGCTGAGCCCATATTCGTAGTGAGTGATTAACTATAGTGTTTGGAGTCAAGTTATTGCTCAGTAGTGGTAAAGGTGCACACACCACTGAGTTCAGGTTGTGTTTACTTGATATGAACTCCAGTTGCAGCCAGTCTGCCTTTCTCACCATTAGTATATCATCAACCCAGTGCATCAGCTTCTGGACATTACATGCCCAGTAATAAAAAAGAAAATTAGGGAGAGCCAGACCGCCAGATTGCTTTGGTCTTTGAAGACACAACTTGCTGATTCTACTAGGTTTGTTTCCCCATATAAAAGGAATAATGTTATTATCCAGTGTTTTAAAGAACGATTTTTTAATGAAGATAGGGATATTTTGGAATAGATATAAAAAGTTTGGCAACACTACCATTTTAATTAAACTGACGCACCCTGCCAGTGTTAATGGTAGGCTGGTCCATCTAGTTATATCCTTTCTACACCTGCTGAGAAGAGCTGTGAAATTTTTCGTGAAAGTAGTTTGAAGAGACTGGGTGACCTCAATACCTAAGTATCTAAAGCCATCCCTGGCCCACTTAAAAGGGAAAGAGACAGGTAGAATTGCATTTGCAACAGAATTTAACGGAAAAAGTTCACTCTTCTATAAATTTAACTGATACCTGGAAATTTTCCCATATTGATGCAGAATATTTAGAATGAAAGGAAGTGATGAAGATGGGTGAGATACATACAGGAGTAAATCATCTGCATAAAGAGAGACTTTAAGTTCTAGCCCATTCCGGTGTACACCTCTAAAGTCCTTGTTAAGTCGTAATGCTATCGCCAGGGGCTCAATGGCTAATGCAAACAAAAGTGGGGAGAGTGGGCACCCTTGTCTTGTTCCTCTTCCAAGTGTAAAGTAACCAGATCGAGTGTTATTAGAGACAACAGATGCAAGGGGTGATGAGTAAAGCAATTTAATCCATGCAATAAATTCTTCACTAAAACCAAATTTTTGAAGAGTGAAAAATAAGTATTTCCATTCAACCCGGTCAAAAGCCTTTTCAGCATCGAGTGAAATCACCACCTCTGTGGATTTCGACTGGGTCAAATGAATAACATTAAATAGTTTTCTTAAATTTGAGTAGGAGTGTCTACCTTGAACAAAACCTGTCTGATCAGGTGAAACAACATCTGGGATGACTTTTTCCAAGCGTTTGGCTAAGACTTTAGATAGCACTTAAAAATTTTTTTGCTAGTAAAGAAATGGAGGCCTGTCTCAGTGTCTTTGGAAGTGTACCAGTGGAAAAAGCGTCCTTAGACATTGCATGAAGAACGGGTGCTAATTGATGAGAGAATTTTTTGTAAAATTCAGTTGTAAACCCATCAGGGCCTGGTGCTTTATTATTCTGCCTCGACGTAATGGCCAAGACAATTCCAGCGATTGAAATATCTGCACTTAAATCGGTATTTTGTTGCTCTGACACATTGGGAATATTTAAATTTTCATCATGATCTGTCAATCTCTCCTGTGTGTGACCGAATTGTTGGGATGGAACGGGTGACAGCCGTTTGCCGAGCTTGCTGAGCCAATAATCTGCTTGCCCTGTCTCCAAATTCATAGAAGTTTTGTTTGGTTTTCAGAATGAGACGAGTTGCCTCCTCAGTGGATAAAAGATTATAATCTAAATTTGTAGCCTCAAGCGCTCCTTATAGAGATCAGAGGTTGGAGAGTGAGCATATTGTGAGTCAATATCCTGGATTCGTTGAGAGATGTTATATAGTTTTGAGTTTTTATCCCTTTTGACTGTAGAGGAGTAAGCTATTACTGTATAGCTGTATTACTGTACTGCTTTAAGGGTCTCCCATAACGTAGCTTGAGATATTTCTGGGGATGTATTTGTCTCCAAAAAAAACTCACCCCAAACGCTACAAAAACAGACAGTAGCAAAACCCACTCTGCAACATCAATCAACATATCTTCGTACTTCCTTATCTCTATAGCTCAATACACGCAACACTGTAGTGCCCTTAGGCACACAAGGTTTTAAACGTCTCAAAAAGAACATAATAACATTTGCAACAGCTGAATAACTTTCAAACTTTGGCAACGTACTGCAAGGCATGACGATTTAAAGTTATCAAGAAACGGTGAGCAAGACCAACGCCCACTAAGAAAAACGGTGCTCTATGCTGCAGCTAGAATTCGTTGCATGATGACTGTTAAGATAACTTAAAAACACTGCAAAATAAATACCAAACCTTCGACAGCAATAAGTCGGCAGCAATATGAATAGCAACACACAAGTGTTCTTGCCTATGATTCCGTACTTGGCTGCTGAAGGAATTTGGTGGCCTCTGAGACAGTTGCGAGCCATGTCTTCGTCCCATTAGGCAGTGTAATACGCAGCCTCGCTGGATAAAGGAGAGCCGGTTTATACCCACGCCGATACAGTTCAGACATAACGTTCTTATACTCGGTGCGCTGTTTTAATACGTCTGGGGTGTAGTCCTCATAGAAGCGGATCTTATGGCCTTTATAGACCAAATTGCCGCCACATCTGCGAGCCTCATGGATCACCAGCTCCTTTACCTGAAAGCGGTGGAAGCGCGCGATAACGGGTCTCGGCCTCCCTCCTGGGGCCGGTTTAGGTGCGAGGCTTCTGTGAGCTCGATCTAACTCGGGGAGCGAAGTCAGGGTTTCCATGCCGAAAACATCAAGGAGAAGTTGAGAAAAAAACACAGATGGATGAGGGCCTTCAATCGATTCTGGCAAGTCGACAATGCAGAGGTTTTGCCGTCTGCTGCGTCCTTCTAAGTCCGTAACTTTAGCTTTGTGCAACTCGTTGTCCGCTCATAAAGCGGAACACGTGCTCTCAAATTGTTGAAAACGGTGATCAAGGTCAGCCAAAGTAGTTTCCAGAGAGCTAATACGCTGCCCGTGTTCTGTAACAATGGAATGAATACTGTCCTGCGTAGATGTCAGGGACTCAAATGAAGGTTTAAAATCAGCCGAGAGAGCCGCTCTGTGTTCCTCCAACAGCACGCTGATCTCCGCCATAGTTGCGCCTACGGTTGACGGAGATTCTCTCTCTTTCTCTTTTTCGGAGTGTTTGCTCTTTGGTTTAGACATTGCAAAATAGCCAGTACAGTAAGCGATAACGTGAAAAGCTGTCGCAAAAAGTATATACTGAAAAAGGCAAGGTTTTAAATGTGCAATAGCAGAGCTAGCCGAACGCACGTCTACTCCGCACGACTCATACCGGAAGTCCTCCTGAAAGGAACTCTTAATGCTACAGCATTCAAAGCATTTCCTGCTCCCAACTTTCTGGGAACATTTCGGGGATGGCCCCTTCCTGTTCCAATATGACTACATACAAGTGCATACAGCAACGTCCATAAGGACATGGATGAGTGAGTCTGGTGTGGAGGAATTTTACTGGCTTGCACAGAGCCCTGACCTCAACCTGATAGAACACCTTTGGGATGAATTAGAGTGGAGAATGCAAGCCAGGTCTACTCTTACAACATCACTGCATAACCTCACAAATGCTCTCCTGGAAGAATGGTCAAAAAATCCCATAAACACACTCCTAAACCATGTGTACAGCCTTCTCAAAAGAAGGCTATTATAGCTGCAAAGGGTGGGCCAACTCCATATTAAAGCCAATGTATTAAGAATGCGTTGTCATTAAAGTTCATGTGTGTGTAAAAGCAGGCGTCCCAATACTTGGCAATATAGTGTATGTGTCCTGTCCAGCCCCGCCGTGGTGGTCTGATCCCTGCATTTCCCTTGGATGTCACTGGTAATCGACTGTGCCTTAAGCTTGTTAGTCTTACCTCTTGGTCCTGCCCTTTTGTTAACCAGCCATAGCTGCTTTGCGTTTCCTTTGTTAGTCATGTATATTAGCATCTCTCAGTCCTGTGCCCGCTGTTCAGTCATTGTTCTCTGTGCTACCCTTGTGAGCTACCTAGCCTGTTTCTTGCAATAAACACCCCTGTGAGGGGTTTGCTAACCAATAGCTTGCATTTGGGGGTCCTTCTCCTGCTGCTATGTGAAAATATGTTGCCCTTGGCTGTTGGGGCATGTTCAGTCATGAATCCTTGCCACAAAAAGTGGTATTGAGACATCTGCCATTTCTCATGAAAAATATAATTTGTAGTTACCAGGTAGTGGTTGAAGTCAAGGCATTGTTCCCACAAAGCTGGAAGTGTAGAACTGTCCAATATGTCTAGGTATGCTGAAGCATCGAGAGTTCCCTTTATTGGAATTAAGAAACCTAGCCCAACCCCTAAAAAACAACCAGATATCATTATCCCTCTTCCACAAAACTTTACAGTTGGCACAATGCAGTCAGGCAGGTAACATTCTTCTGGCATCTGCCAAACCCAGGCTCATGTTTCCATTGCTCCAGAGTCCAGTGGCAGCATGCTTCACACTACTTGGCACTGCACTTGGTGGTGCGAGACTTGCATAATTCTCGGTGATGGAAGCTCATTCCTTGAAGCCTCCAGCAGGCAGTTATTATGCTAAGGTTAATGCCAAAGGAAGTTTGGAACTCTGCAGTTATTGAGTCAACAGAGCATTGTTGAGTTTTACGCATTATGTGCCTCAGGACTTGACAACCCCTTTCTGTTACCTTACATGATCTGACACCGCATGGCTGAGTTTCTGTTGTTCCTGAATGTTTTTACTTTGCAATAATGCACTTATACAGTTGACCACAGAATATCTAACAGGAAAGAAATTTCATGAACTGACTAATAGTAGGGGTGGCTGTCATGATCCGCTCCGTCCGATCCTCCCGTGTGCCACGCCCACCTCATTACCTTGTGTTCCTGCCCGATTGTGTTCACCTGTGTCCTGTTACTCCCCGTTTTGGCTGTGTATATGAGTCCACGTCTCCCCTAGTCTGATGTCGGTCATTGTTGATATGTTGCTGTTCGTGCCTGTCATCCGTGTCATCCCAAGTAAACCCAGTTTTCCTCGTCCTTCTGGCTCGCTCTGCTTCCTTGCCCGCTCGCCTGCCCACCGAACCGTAACAGTGGCATCCTATGACAATATTGCACTTGAATTTACAGAGCTCTTCAGAACAACCCATCCTTTTATAAATGTTTGTAAACTTGACTATATGGCTAGGTGCCTGATTTATAACACCAGTGACAATGGGTCTGTTACCTGAATTAGATGACTAAGAGGTGTTTCCCAATATTTTTGCCCATATACTGTATAGTGGACTATATAAATTGCTGTGTCACAATTATTTTGGTAGACTTATCTGTAGGTGTACTAGAACATAAGAACATAAGATATTCACAAATGAGAGGAGGCCATTCGGCCAATCAAGCTCATTTGGGAAGAACTTAACTAATAGCTCAGAGTTGTTAAATTCTTATCTATCTCGGATTTTAAGGAACCCAGGCTTTTAGTTTGCACTACACTAGCAGGAAGACTATTCCATGCTCTAACTACACACTGTGTAAAGAAGTGCTTCCTCAAATTCAATTTAATATGTTATCCTGATAATTTCCACTTATGGCCACGAGTTCTAGTATTTAAACTAATATTGAAATAGCCATTTGTCGGAACAGCATCCAGAACTGTTAGAATCTTATATACCTGGATCAATGTCCCCCCTTAGTAAACAGATTCAGCTCAGCTAACCTCTCCTCATAAGACATTCCTCTAAGACCAGGAATCATTCTCTTTGCCCTCCGCTGCACCCTTTCCAAGGCAGCAATGTCCTTCTTAAGGTATGCTGACCAAACCTGCACACGATATTCTAGGTGGGGTCTTACCAAGGAATTATATAATTGTGGCATTACCTCCCTTGACACACACATACAGATGTAACCTATTGGCCATTTTTATTGCTTCCCCACACTGACGAGAGTGGGACTAGGGTGGTCCAACAAAATTTCTTAACATCACTAGTACCCAACCTATGTATAGTGTTAAGTAATTTCTAACTACATTACCAGTGTCTTGATCAGAGCAAAACTGACTTAATAGTGAATGTTGTGAAAAGCCAGCCACATTATGAGTATTATTGTAGGACTTTGAGCAAACTCTAAGTTTGTCCCAAACTGCTTTACATTTTAACCATATCTTATCTACATAAGGTAGAACATGTTCAGACATGTGGAAGCAGGCAGGCCCTGATAAAGTTGATCTTTCATCATAGTCTTGTTAGCCACCATAAGTTGTACTCTTTGTGTCTCAGTTAGATTGGAGAACAGATGTTTGAGGTGAGAGCCTCCACATCAGGGCACACATATCCTGTGAAGGTGGAGCTGCAGGACTGTGCATGTCCAGTAGACCACACTGGGGCACCCTGCAAGCCCCAGATAGCAGTGGTGCAATATTTCAAGATCAACTCATCCAACTTCCTTCCAACATCAACTGAAATGAGTGCTGAGATTCTGAATCTAACAAAAGGTAAAATTCCAAATTATTCTAGGCTGCAGATATTATCACACATACTGTAGACCAGGGGTGGATAATTTTATCCGCAAAGGGCCGTTGTGTATGCAAGTTTTTGGGATAAACTGTAGGTCAGCTGTTCAAACTCTTCAGTCAATCAGTTGTCTAATTAGTAATCTAATTAGGGAGTTGCAGCAAAACCCCGCATACACATTGGCCCTTTGCGGATAAGATTGGCTACCCCTGCTGTAGACTCAACTTTGTTCTATCAATAGTTCATAAATGTTGCAAATCAAGCAATCTGTCAGGGATCCAGGCGAGTTTGGTGTGAGGCTGAGGCATGGAGCAGGAAGGTGAACGACCTACTTGCGGCTCACTTGACAAAATGGGGTTTATTAGAACAGAAAAACACAAGAAATACAAAAACAAAACCAGACCACAAAGGGTCAAAAATGAAAAGGGATAGACTAAACAACAAAAGGATTAGGGTAACCAGGAGCAGTTTGACAGGCAGGTTAATAAGAGGATGAGGGCTTTAAATGCTTAGGTCAATGGACTCGTGGAAGGTAAAAATGCACTCAGTCTAAATTGTCGTAGCTCTTTAGCCTGCACCCCCTATTTGAAAATAATACAGGCAATCAGACCTTCCTGAAATACAGTAATTTCCCAAGATAAGAACCAGTTCCATTCCAAGAGCAAGTTTACAAGTCCAAAAGTTTGCAAATCCAGCAAAATTGTTTTAAATCATACAAATCAAACACAATCATGTAACCAAACACATGTACATCAATACCCATACTAATTTACCCAGATCAGTGTTATACTGTCTTGTCTCGTGATGTCTGCACTGTCTCATGGCAGCGTTTTTGTCTCTTGTCTGTCCTGGCATGTTTGCACTGTTTGCAGTGTTTGCACGTTTGCACATTATTGCACTTTGCATTTGCACAATGTTAGCACACATGCACTTTATGTTGTCTCCTGTTATACACGTGTACTCTTGTACTTCTGTTGTCTTGTATGTAGCACCTTGGTCCTGGAGAAACGTTGTCTCGTTTCACTGTACACTGTACCACATGTATATTGAAATGACAATAAAAGCCACTTGACTTGACTTGACTTGAGTCTGGAAAATAGTAAATAAAAGTATCAAAAACGTGCCATACCTGTGTTCCAAATTCCACAATAACATCCTCATAACTTAGAGTGAACCCCACACAATAACATTCAGCAGAGGTTTAGCGAAGACCTCCATAATGTCTAGCAGAAATGATGGACTTGTTCAATCCAAAACATTTACTGAGATCACAGACTGTCGGCAACTACAGCCCACTGTCACACCCTGCCTTCCGTGTTCTCCCTAGCGTGGCTCTAACAAGCCATGCACGTTTGTAATACCTCTTGGTTCTGCCGTTGTGTGATTCACTCCAACTGCCTCCTGTTTGCTCCCTTGTTTTCAATCCTCATCTTCTGAGTCCTTGTGGTCCCTTTCATTTCTAGACTCTGATCACTTCTGTTGGGTTTGCATTGTTAATAAAACCCCTTTGTTATGCTAAAATCCCTGGCCCTGAGTCACATGTTGTGCCAAGTGTGACATCTACATAACATGTATTTTCAGCCCCACTAGTATGCCCAGTACCCATCTTATATGAGTAAATACTGAATTATTTATTCATTTGACACTTTGCATTACTACTTGTCACTTCACTGATAATTGCACACTATTTATGGACATTTATGATTAGTGTTTAATGGTTATTGTTTAATGTTTAGTTTCCCTAGGTTCATAGTCTTGGAACTTGGAATCCAAGCATTTCACTCGCTACACATAGTACAGGTAGTTATAACTGTAAATGTGATTGATAGAATTCCTCACATAGTTAATAAAGAGTATCAGCTTCTTATGCACATATCAAGGACATGCTGGTCGCTTTAGCCCAGCATGCAAGAGATAAGGCTGGTGGTGCTTCCACATTGCTGCTTTGTCACTGTGTCATTCCCCCTGGGGTGGACAAAGGGGTGGGTTTATTATTTATAGGGCTCCACTGAAAAGGTCGCATCAGGGTCTCCTAGTGAGTAGAGTCAGAATATTGTAGCTAGCTGGCTGGTTAGCAGAACATGCTACTTCAGCATGTTCTAAATAATGAATGTGTTTATTTAATATTTAGTGTAGTGGCTGTGGCCAGCAGGGGGCCCCACACAAACACAACTGCCGGACAGACTGGGTTGAGCAGACCTCACACAAAGATGCTGCTCAGCAAAAGCCTGAAAACTGGAAATGGCAAGCTGACCACAGGCATTAATTACTTTTGCATGCACAGCTAAGTCGAGCTATGGTTATACAGATGTTTCACAGAAACACACTTTGCATCCTGGTTTGCTCATTGTCTGCATGTCTGTGGGTTTAGGCAGCCAATTGACCTTGCATATGGATAAGCTCCCATTCATGAATGAGACCATGTGCTCTTGTGATCATGTTAGACCAGGGGTCACCAACCTTTTTGAAACTGAGATCTACTTCACAGTTACTGAGCCAAACGAAGGGCTACCAGTTTCACACATGCTCCTAAACTGATCTAAACTTCATGTATAATAAATATGTTTTAAATACTTTTTTCTAGATTTTTTAGACATTTTTTTAGTCATTTTCAAATCTATATAAATGCAAATGTGATTAAAGAAGAATAGCAACAGGATAAAATTTTATTGTAGACGTTGCTCACTGGTGAGTTGTGCTATTTATAGAACAGGTCCGCAGGCGACTCATGTGGTCCTTGGGGGCATCCTGGTGCCCGTGGGCACCATGTTGGTGACCCCTGTGTTAGACATTGTGTGGCAGTAGTTCCACAGCCAAGGCTTTGGCTTGCTGGCAGGTCTCACTCCTAAAGCTTCACCCTCCTTCCCTCATTTCACTAAATATGTACAAGAATGAATATTTCAAAAGCTCAGAACAGATACATGTAGCCTAAAATGTCTGGCTCTGCTGTTAAAGCTGTTTAAACACTCCTGAGTGTTGTGTTTCCTACGTTCGGTCACCAGGCCGTTCGCTGGCTCTCTGTAGCTCAGTCTAACTGGAAAGCAGACAGTCAGGTTAGACGGCTTTCTGAGTGTACAGTAGCACACTCCCCTTGGCTTCTCAAGTCTAGCCCCACCTCCGCACTTTAATAGGCATAGGATTCCTGTGAGACCACTTATATCTAGAGGCACCTGTTAGCATCTGACATTATCAACGAGACCCAAAGCCGCACTGTTCCTGCCGGGTATGTCAATGCATTTTTACTCCTGTCTCTGCTTCTCCACCTGGTTGGTTCCACCAGGTTCTCCTCATCAGCTGCTGGCATAGGAAAGCAGGACATTAATGGCACAATGAAAATATCACGCTCCAGGGAAACTAAAGTAATGATTAAAGTAATACCTGTTCTGCCGTGGTTGTGAGTTAAAAAGAAAAAAACTCTGTCCAAGACTCTAAAACACAGAAATGCTTGTGATCAAATTTATGAGGAGTCTTACTTTGGAAAAGTTAAAGACGAAATGTTTAAATAGTATTTGATTTTTTTTTATCATTTATTAAGCTAATTCAAAGAACTATTTATAAAATTTTACCTGATAATATCATTTGGTTATATTGTTCCAGTGGTTGCAGATCAATCAATAAACCATGGTGATTGTGCATTCAGGTTAGGTAAGGCCGTTACCGAGTGGTGCATTTTCTGCCAGAGTCTTTGACTTAATGTGATTATTATGATAGCAACTAGTTTAATTTGTAGCCTCCAGGATAAACCCCAGACCCCCTGCAACCCTGAACAGGACTAGTGGTTGCATAAAATGGATGGATGATTTTGGAATATAAGAATAAGATATATGGCCTTCAAAGTCAGAAGAACCAAATCTCTATTATGATAAAAAAACATTAAAGTGATTCATTAACCTCTGGAACAAAAAACACAACATACAAGATATTCAGGGATAAAAGAATAGTTAGGGGTTGGATAACTGAGGCTGAAGGACGAGGTGTTTTGTTGGGTTAGGATGTGTGCGACAGAGCAGATGGTCTTGGACCACCAGTGGAGGACGGAGTTTCATATTGGGGGGCACACAACAATGTAAATACAAAGTTCTGTTTATTGGGCAGATGAATCCAAATTAAATATGGGGGGACACCTCCCCCCAGATGTTGACACACAGGAGCGATGACACACTATGTCAAGATGAAACAGGTCTGTTTTCCTGGGTAGGGAGTTTCTGTGATACTGTGCTTTTTGAATGTAGCAATACAGGTTAATTATAGTACACAAGTAGGAGGTAGCAGGGGTGACTGGCAGGAGAACACAAAAGAGTACAGTCATACCAAGATATCATAGACCACTTTAAGTGGATTTTCATTTGAGTTCTTTTGATGAATGGAGTTCCTAATGTCATCTGAGTGACCCTGGAGGTTACAAGGCAGTGGATCCTCTTCCTACAGGCTAGAATCTCTAGACAGACAATGTCAGAATTGGAAAATCACATTTACCTCAAAGCAAAACTGAGACCCCAAACAATAAAAGTAGATAAATTATCTGCTGTTTGTGTCTGTCAAAAATGCAGTTTATCAGAGACGTGGCTGCTGAGCACTGGATTCAAACCAGCAACCTTCTCCTCACAGGCACAGAGGCCTATTCCGCTCACACAGAACCCCCTATGGGTATGGCTATGTATATCTGATGGTCACATGATGCTCTAAAGCATTACTGTTAGTCAGGCCTAATTCAGAGAGCCACCCTGTCTCTGGGTAGGCTACATTGATGTCATCACCACAAAGACAAAAGAAACCACCACAACAACTACATTCTTTCCAATGGACAAAAGAGCGCCACAAAAGAGCAGTTTACGAAATATCAGTGTGTGACATATAGGTAAGTCACATGGATTATTTATTGAAACACAGGTGGAGTTGGATTTCAAATTGAACACCAACATTAGTTTTTCATCAAACTGAAGGCATATAGTACAGTATAATGCTAAATACTAAACAGACACCAGTGGTCATCCTGGATTTTAGAAAAAAATTATGATATTGTTCATGGCAGCATAAATGAGTCCAACAATAACTGCTTATCCGGCACTGGAGCTGAAATGTTATAGACATGATACCAGGACATAACAACACACGCACTGACAGCCACATGCCACAGTAATGTAGACACCAATTCACTCCACTGACACGTCTTGGCACTGGGAGAAACTTGGGAGAAATCCGTCATAGAGCAGGGCAGGATACAAACCCCAACCCTGGTGGAGCAAGGCAACAGCGCCCCCTTCAGAGTTACCAAACCACTAACCTTTTAAATCCCCTGCCAAAATGTGACCATTTTATGGGGTTAATTAAACACATTTAGGAATCTTGGACAGTGATTCCATGCTGTTTAGACTGAAGTATCACTGATATGTTTTGACTAACATATGTGACGTGTTCCAGTGCGGCCAGATGACCTCATACTCTTAAACTAAAAAGCAGCTGTTTCTCAGTAATTATGAACAAACAGGTTCTTTTTTAAGATGAGCTTCTGATAGTTTATATTCCTTTAAGCAGCAGAGAAAGAGGAGCCATGTACCTGCCCACAGTGACGGCCATCATCCTGCTGTTAACCCTCCAAGCCTTCGGGGGCGTTAAACTTCAGGAACAGTCTGTTCATCTCAGATTAATCCTAGAAGACGGACAGGATGACGTCAGCTCCGGCGAGTTACTCTCAGGCATGGAAGACGAAGGTTACAGTTCTCAGAATGTGACAGAGATCTCCGGGGATGAGGGCGCCGACTCTCCACCAGGACCCATTGCTGGCATATTCCCAGTCCAGCTCAACGATACCAGTGGAAATGACACCAGAGCGTCACCCATGGAAAACTTCATGCAGGAAAGTGCTGCTCTCACTGGCTGGATGAGTAACGACACCACAGTGGATAATAATAACAACACTAATTTGATGGACTCATACTAAGCCAAAACAATACTTGGTTTTTGGGATTCCAAGCCCCAATAATATAGGGATTAACAAAACCTAGTTAAAACTACGTGATTTAGTTCAAATGAATGGAAATTTGCACTGCTACTCTTTGATTTAGCTGATTCACTACGCTGTTGGGCATACTTTAAAATTAATCAAGTCATCTGTTAAACTATAACCTGATATAAAGCAGACCCAAAATTGGGAAAAACAGTAATCTTGAAGTGTCGAAACATAATAAACTTGTAACTTGAAGGACTGATGTTTAAGTTTGTTTTAAGTGCAGGATTGACTTTATAATACTTCTGCATTCTTACAAAGTACTGAAACACCCATCTAATGAAAGTCACATGTACAATCCAAACCATTCACTGATATCACAGAATGCAGCCCTTCGTGCAAAACTACATCCTACACAACACATATATTTCCAGCCTCACATGAACGCACACTGTCCATCTTATACGTGAAAATACTGACTTATGTGTTCATTTGACACGTTGCACTACCACCTGTCACTTTACTAATCACATACAGTGGGGCAAAAAAGTATTTAGTCAGCCACCGATTGTGCAAGTTCTCCCACTTAAAATGATGACAGAGGTC
>JAODKF010000022.1:6883487-6897444 GCA_026779585.1 Mormyrus proboscirostris | reverse complement strand
TTGGAAGATGGATGGATAATTCAGCAGTTTAAAAATAGATGGAGGAATGCGTGGATGGATGGATTTTTATGATCACATGAATCTGCACTCTGTGCATTTAATCACAGTGCAGTATAAACATAGAACTGAGTGGTAATTATTATTATTACAGTTAAATGCATGTTTAGCTTAGCTGATGTAGCTTTAGTTCATGTGGGTTTCCTCTCATAGCGTAAAGGTGGTGCTCTGGGTGTATGAGTGTCTCTGAATTGTCCACATGCAACTGAGTGGGTGTGTGTGTGTGTGTGTGTGTGTGTGTGGACTGACATCCCACCCAGGGTATCCTCAGCCTGATGCTGACTGATGTCACCATTGGACCCCTGAATGTGGCCTTTAACCTCCAACTGCTTCAGGTACTGTCTGACCCTGCATTCTCAAAAAAAGGAATGTTGCTTTGGATGAAAATGCCTGCGATAGCGAGATAGAGAGGATTAAAATGATTAAATAACTGCATTCTCGCAGTAGTTATGCATGGCTCTGAGCAGGAAAGTCTCATTTTCAGTGACTGCAACAGACTGCAGGCAACACCAAAGACGGGCACTGTGAAAAGCGGCCCCCTCTGTACCAAGCCCCCTCTCCATCCTCCAGAATGTTATTTAATACCACTTCATTTCCACTGCTCTTTGACTTTAAATTGTACTTTATTTCTGTTGGCAGTAGCAGTACAACATCCGCTATTCTCATAATGGCAGTCAGTTATTTAGCTGTAAAAAACACAGGACTTAGAGCTTTCTTACTCATTAATTTTCTCGCTTGCTCACTCGCTCACTCCCTTGCTCTGTCACTCACTCACTTGCTCACTCCCTCACTCACCCGCTGACTCACTCACTCCCTTGCTCACTCCCTCACTCACCCGCTGACTCACTCACTCCCTTGCTCACTCCCTCGCTCGCTCACTCACTCAGTCACTCATTCGCTTCCCCGGCATCCAAGGGATGAGTTTAGCTCACACCAGTTTCCAGTGCTGAGGAGTGGAAAATGCCAGAGAGCAAGCAGTGCCTGTAGGGGCCCTGCCTGGAAAATAAACTGCAGTGGGAGTACTTCAGTACAGCCCGCCCCAGCACGGGCACGGCTGTGGGGGTAGGGGGCCATGCATGCGATGTCGCCCCCACTTCCACCCCTAGCCCCTTGTCACCTCTATGTTTCCAAGGTCAGCTTCACAATGTCCAGGCACTTCCCACACTAGCGCATAGCACTCACTCCTCCACAGCAGACCTGATCAACCTCAACTTAAAATCTGCTCTTTTTGACTCTTTGAATAAACAACATATTGCAACTTTTATTTCAATTGCTCATTTTCTGATTTAAAGACTTATTCTACTATGACTGTCATAGAAAATTATTGTTCACATACTCATGGCAATATATTTTTGACTTGAGATTTGTAACTCCTGCTATTTTGTTCATGTCTGCGTACTGTTTCTGGGTGTATGATCTGACATCTATATGCAATACAAGGTCACAATGAGCAGGACACAGAGGGCCGAGAATTTGTAAATTAGAGCTAATACTTTTCATGTTATCTGTAACTATCTAACAATTCTGCAACAATTACTTTCGTACAAAGCCCTGGGTCCGTAGGGGTATTTTTTGTGAAAAAATCTATAATTTTAAGATAAGGGCATTATGGGAAATTCACACCTTCCCATGCAGAGTTTCTTAGCACATGCTTGACATTAAACTGACATGTTTTTGGGGCCCATAGCTGAGCTTGGACACAAACCACACAACCCCAATTCAGTCTATTGTTATAAACAAAAGGACACTGACTAAGCAAATGCTGGTACTCTGGAGGGAGATATTACCACACTGACTAGGAGTTTAAGGACCAGGAGAAGGGAGCCTTGGTAAATGTGAGGGTAGGGTTAGGGTTAGGGTCAGCCTGCGATTCAAATCAGAAACATGATCCTTTCTCCAACACAAGACTTGCTCACAAGGTGAAATTTAAAGACCTCATTTAGGGCACTAACATAAGTAAATACATCTGTGTATTTTCAATCACTAATGTAAGCTTTCCTAGAGCTGAATATATAAAATACTTGCTGCAAATGGACCTGGCCTCCATCGTCTACCCATTCCGCCAAGTAGAGCAATGAAGCTTCAGTCACTGTGGAGGGTAGATGTTAGCCAGTGTTCCAACTGGAGGTGGGTCTGTTTTTAAGAATGACAATTATCTGGCCCTGTTCTGGACTGTAGTATTTCAGGATGGTATAAATAAACTAAAATATATAAATCACAAAATTGTGAACTTGTACCCTCTATGTAAGGGTATATAGAAATGTCTTACAAAGTACAATACCAACTGACACGGATCCGATACTGTAGATCAGCAAGCACGCTGAGGTCTGGGTAAATTCAGCCCCTCTTGTGTGGGATTAGGGTGGCCCTGTGCGGGGCTCTAATGCCTCACATGTCTTGGCTTGGCTGTTTGTACCCTCCTCCTCCTCCAGGTTCCTTGTGCGGGATCCTCTCCATGATGGTGCGTTTTTCCTCTCCAAACTGTCCATTCTGTCTGCTCTGTGATGCATCATGTCCTCATCATGTCTGACTCTCAGTCCTCTGCGTCCTGCTCATTGTGACCTTGTATTGCATATAGGTGTCAGATCAGTGGATGTGTTGTAATACAGAAAGTGAGACTTTCAGGTGTTCACAAGTTGAACTGGCTAAGGGCTTCTGCCCAATGCCGTAAATGTAAATATTATGCATTTTCAGTCCTCCAGTCACTCTCTGTCTGTGTGTGGCACTGTGGTCCTGGGGAAATGTTATTTTGTGCCACTGTATACCTATATGTGGATGGTATGATAGTAATACCCATTTGACTTGACTTGACCAGACCAGTGTTTCACAACCTACTCCTCAGATCCACAGACGTCCCTGGGAGGAGGCAAAAATGTGGACTGTCCGACAAGGAGCTGGGAGGGAGCAAAAACCTGGAGTGGCTGTGTGTCCCCGAGGACCAGATTGGGAAACACTGGATTAGACTAATGTTCTTTGGTGGCTTCCTGCTGGGTAGCAGGACAATCAGGGACAGCTGCAATTGCCATTCACAGTTTGCTGTATAGAGTGCTGTTTTCCGAATGGAAGGCTCATCCTCAGTGCCACCGATGGGGGGAGTGGCAATTAACAGCTTCACCCATAGTGCATTTGGTCCCCTCTCAACCTTCCTCATCCAAACAAGTAGCTGCTTGTGGCTAAATTGTGGAAAATTGTGTCTGTTCAGCCTGATGTGGTTTTATGACGTGTAACATTATAATTATAGCACAACCATTCCCTGCTATCGAGTCCTCAGCCAAATGTATGCTTGAGGTAAATTCAATTGAGCTTTACCGCTATTACCACCATTATATATTTGTCCCGCAACGGTTTAATTAAGTTTATTAGTTGGTGTTAATTAATTACAATGCCCGGTCATAGCTAATTAGCGAAGGTCATTAATTAATCAGTGTTATGAGGTACTAGCCCAGAGTTACTGTGGCCTGTGTGAGTCACTAAATTATACTCTATTGTTCAGAGTATTAATGGATTGACCGATTAGCTAAACAACGGTATGGGCCAGAGTTTTGGCGGTTCTGGCCTGACACCATGCCGTCCAGTATGATGCCGAGTCTGCCAGATTGTGTAATGTATCTGGGTTTCATAGGTCTCTGGTCAGGATGTCTACCTACTAAGTAGGGAGGAAGCCAGTGGCGCTAGGGGTTACTAAAGGCCTCTTATGTTTGGCTATACAGCACAAGCCGGTCTATAGGCGTTTGGTTAGAAGCCAGACCCTGAAAGCAGGCTGGTTTACCCAAAGTTCAAGGCAGGGTCAACAAAAGGTTGGTAATAAATCATTCAATTCAGCAGATTCTCTGAGCTAGTTTTTAGCAGATTACCTGAATGAACCATCTGGATTACCTTTCTGTTTGGAATTTTCGTTTTCTGTAACATTAAAGGTCTCTTAAAACCGTTATTTTCGTCACAAATGTATGTTTATTTGTTTTAAACATTAGTTTCATTTACACAAAGGGCTTCGTGAAAGGAATGTATGCACACTACCACTGGCAGATGCCTGCTTCCAGATGGTCACCTTTCTTGGTCGTAAAAATTGATAAATAGTTTATAAACATCTTTCATTTTGTCTTAACATTTCATTCTTTATGAAATGACCTATAACTTAGAAGTTTTGAATTTTTTGTGTATTTGGAAACAAAAGTATGATCCATGTTCACTGTGAAGAGCAGCGGGCTGTAACTGGTGGTTATAGAATGGCAGCTTCTGCACACAGCTTGGGGTGTGGTCTTACAGCAAGCTCAGTCTGCTCTCCATGCCAGACAGTATTATTCTGCTCAGTATGGGCACAATGTGCAGGGTCTCGAGTCCCATCCAAATGCTCGCTACAAGGTAGCGGTAAGAATGAAACTGGAGTAGGTGGCCTCCACAACATCTCTGGGCAGAACAGTCTGTTCAGTCTGGCTACTGCACACAGCGATGTCTTAATAGGCTGGGTCTTACAAGGATGACATCAGTGCCGCTGATATCATCCTGGCCTTGCTTTATGCATACCACTCCCCCAGAGTCCGGATTTTAGTGGCTGGATGGAAGCCTTTTAATGTGTGCCTCTGAATGGCTGCGTTTATAGGTGGCACTGTGGCTGACTCCTAAAAGTCTGATGTCACTTCTGGAGTGGGCGCAGGATCACATTCTGAAAGGGTTATATGCACGCGATACAAGGCCTGAATTAGGCACTGCGTAAATACTGCAGAGATCCTGCTGGCTGTCCCTGTTCCTCCACTGCTGTAAACTGAGTAAGAAAAGCATATGTTTCTATTAAAGAGGTCTCCCATTGCAGGGATTACAGTTCTGACTAAACATGGCTAAATCCCTCTCAAGCTACACTCATGGCTCCAAGGAAAGAATATTTATAGACGTAAGGACCTCTAAACCAGAACAAAGTTTCATTCTAATTGTCAAAGCAGAAGAAATCGGAGTCAGGGATTATTTTGCGAGACGGCTTCTTTCTGCCACATTTATACTATTTTTAAGTAACAGAAAGTTTATTTTTATTGGTAAGAACTATGTATCATTATGTACAACATTTGACAAAGTTGCTGACATGTACAGAGTTTAGGAAATGGAACTGTTTTTTTTTTGGTCTCAGTGGTTTTGTAGTGTGGACCCGCCTATGCATTGCATTGCCTATGTCCGGGGGTGTTTCACTTTGACATTATGTTTCGCAGACACCTTTATCCAAAGTGAGCATCAGAAAGCAGGGTCAGCAAATGGGGGTTAAGAGCTTTACAGTAAAATTGCTCAGCTGACGCTGGGGTGTGAACCAACAACATTCTGATCACAGGTGTAGCATTCCAACCTGAAGGAGCACACACTGCCATTGGAATTTTTACTTCTGTTGTGTCTCATATCATCTTCATTGTATACAAGTTTGCATCAAATAGCTATGATCTTATTTACTCTTTTGTATATTTCTTACCCTTATTTATTATTTAGTCAGTATTGTTTACACATTATTGACCTGTAATCGTTACATTCACTGCTACATTCACAATGTGGGGGAGACGCTATGCACTGTGCGCATG
Organism: Mormyrus proboscirostris; assembly: GCA_026779585.1. Lineage (NCBI taxonomy): Eukaryota > Metazoa > Chordata > Actinopteri > Osteoglossiformes > Mormyridae > Mormyrus > Mormyrus proboscirostris. The sequence goes on along the minus strand of JAODKF010000022.1, from coordinate 6,891,832 downwards.
ACATCCTTGGTTCCATCCCTTGGATTTTAACACAAGACAACTTTCGGGGGCTCCAGTGGCACAATTGGTTAGCATGCAGTGTTTATATAGCAGTGCATGTGGAGCTACAGTATACTGAGGTTGTGAGTTCAAGCTTCACCTGAAGCATTATCTTTACCTCTATGACCCCAAAATGCGTTTTATATTGGGAGCTGGTTCCATGGGTTTGGCCCCCGTGGCTATGATAGCCAGAGTAGGCAAATCCCCCCCTGGACCCTTGAGCAAGATCATTAACCCTCTGAAAAATGCCCCAGGGGTGTTGAATAGACAGCTGACCCTGCACCCACGCCTCAAGTTTCACTCTCACCTCTGTATGTGTGTCTTGAAGATGAGATTATGTGGGAAAAACACAATCCAGTGTACCTGTATTAGTTGTATAAATGGTGAATAAAGCTTTATTTCACATTTTGATTGGGATACGCGTTTCATGCAGAGTCTGATTTCGATTTTACTTCACTTGGCGCTGGATTTAATAATGAACGTCTGAGATCATCTGGAGGTAAGGAACCCAGCATCCAGCAGATGCCGTGCTGAGTTTCATTGCGCTGTTATTTGAATCGGGCCCATTTCTTTATACTTTATAGCTTAAAATGTGGCAAAACCTCTAACGATCTAAACGTTTTAGTTTCTTTGGAAAAGGTCATAAGCATGAGCGACACTGACCTATTTCTTTGTTGCTAGCTTATAAAAGTCAGTTTTAATGGTTAAAAAACTGCCTCATGGAAAAAAAAACACTTTTTAGGATGTTTTTAATGCTCTGGGTTCATTTAAGGTGCAAACAATTCACTAAACAAAAGGTCAGGAAGCTTATGTTTCACCCTGTATCTGCTGCCTTCCACTAATCACTAACGGAGGTTGCCAAGGAGGTTGCGTGCGAGCATTGCTTAAACATCATCATTTTGCCTGTATTTATTGCTGCTGGGAAGACCAGCAGAAGATAGTGGGCATTGCGGATGCCGAGGTTCTCTGCATTCTTTCTCTCCAGCTCCTTTCCCATATTAACTGGGCATTTTCCCAGCCGGGGGATGGTATGTTAAGCTCATAAGCATCAAGGCTGTCTCCCCATGTCAGTCTCAAAGCAGATTTGTGCTGCATATTTCTCCTTTGGATGAGAGGACCACCTGATCACAAAATTTCAGAGTAAATTAATATGTATTGTTTATTCATATGTCTCATTTTTCACAACAATATCCACCCATCTCCCTGGCACTTCTCCTTGTGAGGTCAAATGTAATCACAGTTGAATATATGTTTACCCAGATGACTACTAATTTATGCCCACTCCAAAATCATGCCATGATTTTTAAATTTTGTTGGAGCTTGTCAGTAACGGGGAATTACTAAAAACCCTGTGTGTGAAAAGTCCTGCCTGTTTTCCGTAGAGAAACACCGCTTAGTAATGCAGTAAAATTATTCCAAGTGCCGAGTCTTCAACTTATATAACGTGAACTGCTGCTTATAAGGTATATTGAACTTAATAAAATGAATGTTAATTCTCACCCTTGGTTCATAAACAAAAAGGCAAAATTAGAAGCCAACTGTAACATAAAATATAACTGGGAACCAGGTTGTTTTCAAAGTATACATTAGGGCAAACAGGTATTTACCCAAAATGCACTTTCCCCATAGGTATGGGACTTTGTTTTTAATTCATTCAGTGCCGAATTTTGCTTTATACATTGTTCTAGTAATCCTTAAACAAATTTGGCCTCCTCCCATTTGTACTGCAATGTTTTTATTTGAAATGTCTGTATTCCTATCTTAAACAAATGAATGTAGCGCGCACGAGTGATTCTAGTTGTGAAAATACCCTGAGTGTCCTCAAGGGGGCACCTCATCTGCCACTTTAAATAACATTATGTAGGGGATCATTGCTGCAAAGTAATTTGCTGTACATATTAAAATCCACTGAAGACTTATTAATAATTCCAAATGAGTAAAGACAATTCAATACCCCGTGCTTGAAAACACACTTGACTAAGTTGACTAGACAGTGACAAGCTCAGCCCATCTCCAGCAGTTTCCATTTTAAAATACACTAATACAGTTAAACTGAAAAGCATTAGCACTGTTTAAATTGAAAATCGAAAAGCTTAAGATACTATAACAATAATACATTTAAAGTGTTTACTCCACAAACTCACCTACCAAATGTGTAAGCCAGGGGTATCATTAGACATTTTATGCCCAATAAAAACACATCATACCGGGCCCCAAACCCAGACCAGCCCAATTATGTTTTAAAACTTTGGAATCGTCCTAACTTTTCCCGGCTGTAAGGCGCCCCTGGTAACTTAACAATAATGGGTGAATGGAAGAGACCTATGCTTATCACATTACACACATATGTGTATATTAAGTTATCACATTACGTATATATGTATATGAGTATGGAATGAGATGCGGCTATTTAAATCACGTCTCGCCTGTATGCAGCTCGTCTGCCCAGCGCCAGTCCCTTTTAAACTGCGCGGCGCGGCTGTAATCTGAGCGTCGGAAGCGGGGTTTAGGGTTACGGCCATCATTATCGGGAGCGGCCGCCGAGCCTCGTCACTCCTCATGCTGAAACAGGGCTGCAGAAAGCTGCCGGGAGCGCTGCGAAGCCCGGCTGCTGTTTATCCACTCTCCGCCTCCGAGCCGAGAAATGCACACATAACCACGGGAGGCGTTGGTGAACTTTTTATTATATAAATATATACATTTTTTATTGCCTGGACTAGAACCGGGCGTAAAATGGGAGGTTTATAGTAAAAATAGTTCGGTGTGCATTTCAGTAAACGTCCCTTCAGTCCCGGCTCTGTTTGGAAATGCGCGTAACGGCGGGAGAAAAGAGTGTGTGAAGTTCGCCGCGGACCAGGAACGGAACCGGGCCGTAAAGGCGCGTCTGAGACTTGCCGCGGACCGGGATTGAGACCGAGACCGAGGTGCTTTCCGTGCGGTCTGTTCTGACTCCCTGGATATGGCCATGAATCCTCTCGGCTTTATTGCGGCACTGGGGCTGCTGTTGGTGCCCCTCTGCGGTGCTTTCTTCACGGGACCTCTGCATCCCGAAATGTCTAACGGCACCTTCCACCATTACTTTGTTCCGGACGGTGACTACGAGGAGAACGACGATCCGGAGAAATGTCAGATGCTTTTCAAGATGACGGACGAGCGCAAATGCGGACTGGACGAGGACCAGGACTCAGTGATCCGGGATGATTTCACCATCATAAAGCGTCACATAGAGGACGCGGCACGGGTTCTAGAGGGCGTCGGCAGGAGCATCTCCTACGATCTGGACGGCGAGGAGAGCTATGGCAAGTACCTGAAGCGGGAGAGCACACAGATCGGTGAGGCTTTCGGTAGCTCTGAGAAGGCGCTGCTGGAACTGGAGGTGAAGTTCAAGCAGAGCCAGGAGAGCGACCTGAAGGAGGACCAGCGCATCAATGATCACTTCCTCACCATGATGGTGCACACACGGGACGTGCTGAAGGAGACGCTGGACATCTCGCTAGGTTTGAGGGACAAGCATGAGCTACTGTCCCTCATCATCCGCAGTCATGGGACGCGGCTGAGCCGCCTGAGGAACGAGTACCTAAAGGTGTAATGTGCTTTCTTAGAAAATAATAAAACACTAATATGCATGCATACATGCATGCAAATATACTTCACTACTGTCAGAGTAGTAGCCTAAATAAGTTTAACTTATTTTAAAACTGACGCAGCGGATCGCGTAGTATTCGGATGGTATTCAGCACGGATCGTGTCCCTTATCCATGTTCGTAGCCTTCGTGTAGTTCCTCAGAAACCCATAAAGCAACTATAAACGTATTGGAAATAGGTTTTTGCCCATATGAAAAAATATACAACGAATTTGTAATATAGTTCACGTTATTGCGTCAAAACGATTTGTTTTATACAAATGCTGGACAAATGATTGATTTATCAAAGAATTAAGCTTTCAGGCATTTTTACTTGAATTTGTTACGCTTTAATCTATCTCTGCCCTCGGATCTATTGAATCTACTTATAGATAAAGCCATGTAAAAATTAAATGTTAATATAAATACCAATCGGTACCGCGGTGTGCTGCAGTTTTATTTTATATATCGAAATTTTACCGCATATTATTCATTTATCATGAAATAATTTAATACCTTGTGTGTTCACAAACATATATTTAATTAATAAGAAACTGTAATGTTGTATTATATTTTATAAGTGCATTATATCTTTGTGGTTCTCTTTTTATAGCTTGTAAAGTTAACATCATTGGGATTAATCCATGAACAAGAAAAAAAAACTGCTGGCAGGAAAAATGGAATTCAGATGCTAACGAGGTGTATTTCCGTCTCCTTGGCGCTGTTTGTCTTTCTTATAATAAAGGCGTTTATGTATCCTGGTTTACACCACCTAAAGTATTACCCAATTATCATTATTTTTTTTAATAAGTATTATCTGAGATTAAATTAAAAATAAAGGTAACACTTTAATTTAGGTGACACTAATAACTTACTCAGTTACTACTCAAGAACAAACATCATGAGCTAATATATAGTTCCTGCATGACATACATGAACTGACTGCTTAATGGCAAATGAACATGGGATCAGTATGTGACTAACACTTTCTGGTTAATTAATACACTAAGCAAGTGTGTACTACATCATTTATGTCCCCTCAAGTAAAGTGTCACCAAAATGATAATAATGGAGAGGGAGTAAGGGAACAGGTTTGCTGGAATTTTTTACAAATCAATCTTCATTTTGAAAGCATTGACTTTTGCTTCTTTAAAACTCAGTAATAGTCTTCATAACAACTATTAACTCCCCTGCCCGCACCACATCCAGCATCTGCACTGGGCAGCATTTCCCGGCAAGGTCACAGGCATCAGCAGCCAGTTTTACAAAGCTCAGGGTGTAGACCAGAGCACAACTTCAACAGTATGCTGTCAGAGAAGTCACACACAGTAAGGACAGATTATCAGTTCTTTGGAATGTGGGAGGAAGTTATTCTTACCAAGGTGAATTCAAGGAGTTTTGAAAAGACGCACACGGCTCGGGGCCAGATTACAGCATGCATCCCTTATAACGGTGAGAAGCCCGGTGCGGTACGCTGATTGGATGTATCGATAGTGCGACTTGCCTGTGTAACTAACCAGGAGTTAAAAACTCAGTGCCTCAGACAAGGACCAAGAACAATATTAGGATTATTTACAAAAGGAAAGAGTATAGAATCCACAGCTGTGTCACCTAAATGTGAAACACATAAGTCAAACTCCTCATTCTTTCCAGTTTTCCATATTTTTTCAATCATTAAATTCATTTTATTGTAATCAGCCAGAATTCTCCTGTTTTGCATATTTGCACTCTCAGTTGTATAAAATAGACTGACAAAACTTCTCACAGCCATGAAAGATTTTCATCTTACTTTCATTCCTCCCATTAAAATTACAGAATATTAGTAAACATTTGAAAGATCTTCCAAACAAGTTAGTGGTTTTCCTGCAGCTGTGGGGGATGAGACTTATTTCTGACTGTGTCAATGCCAGAAAGTGTAATGCGGTTTTGTGTCAATGGGAAAATGACAAAACCTGTGCAATGATTTAAAACCCCAGACTATTACTGCTTTTTGCAAATCATGTCTTTACCTGGCAGTTCCTGATCTCCAGCTGCAGTTCTAAGGGCAGTTAGGATACTGTGTCTGTGATCAGGTTGAATTCTGAACCCTGTGTTACCACAGTAATTTTGTCTCTGGGCCCGTAAGCAAGGCTTAGCTGCTCCAGGGACTGACTGATCCTGCTTTCTCAAAAAATGTGTTCCATTTTGGATAAAAGCATCTGCTAGACAAATAAAAATAAACCGCCCTCATAAACAGCTTGCACATTTCAACAAAGTGAAATATGTTATTAAAAGCCGCACAAAACAATGATACGCCTGCCATGTGTGCAAAGAAAGAGAAATTCAGATGAACTTCTGGTTTTCAGTAATGAACCATATCAAACACAGAGCACTACTTTAATCAACAAATCATGGCAATGATTAGTACAGAGTTTTGGTATTGCATTTTTTTTAATAAACATTAATTTATCATTAAACACTCTGGAACCCCTGGCATGGTGTCACAGTTGGATCCAGGCTCAATAGGACCCTCCATAACACAAGCAGGTATAGAATATGGATGGACCTCTTCAAACAAAACCTTTAAATTCAACTTTCAAATGCAAAAGAACATTCTTTCATTTAAGTGGCACTAGAAATCAGAAGGAAGCTTTTGAGGAAATGCAGAGTGCAGTCTGCTGTACACTCAATAACATAAGCATTGAATTACAATAAATCACCATAATAAAATTAGCATGACATTATTTCATATAAACATCCTTAAGTTCTATACAATATTTGACCACTAAATTTATGAAGAAAAAAACTACTGTATTTATGACATTGTCACTCCACCCTAGCAAGATTTGGAAATGAAAAGTATGATTCTGATTTAAGAAATAAACCACTTAGACAGATTTGGCAGGGCGGCTCAGTGTTTGGTACTGTTGACTTGCGTCTGTGTGACTGGGGTTTGAGTCTCTGCCCTGGCTTCATGTGTGAGGAATTATGTTCATCCTGTATTGTACACACACACACACACAAACACAAGTCATGCTTAGGTTAGTGGGTGCCACCAAATTCCCTTTGTGTGTGTGTGTGTGCACAGTCTGTGATGAGTTGCCATCCTGGCATAGGTTATTCACTATCTTGCTTCCGGGATATGCTCCAGACCCCCACGGCCCTGCATAGGACAAGCAGGTATAGAAGATGGATGGATGGACTTTAAAAACCTTTAAAATCAACTCTCAAATGCAAAAAAAAAACTTTCTTTTGTTTAAGTTTTATTTAAGTGGCAGTAAAAAATATAAAAAGTAGCTTTTGGCAAAGTGTAGAAGTGTGAAAATATCATTATCATCTACATGAAAGGAGATTGCAAAGCAGGCAATCCCAACCAGGGAAAAACCCCTACACCCACATGATTAGGGGGCTCCTTGAGATGAGCAGCTCAGTATGAATCCTCCGCGTGATCCTGAAAGCCCTGACCTGCTGCAGGGCGTGCAGCCTGGCGCTGAGGTTCTCTTATTGACGCTGGAGCACAGCTGTCAAATATCTAGACAGGATGCTGTCAACAGTCAGGGACCTTGGCAGGATTCTCCTAGGAGAGGCAGAGAAAACAAAATGCAGAACAAGTGTGGTATGTGTTGCGGTGAGCTGTGTCTGTGTGGTGGAAGAGCAAGCCTGGTGCCAGAAGCTGTTAGAGCCAAAGATCCTTCACTAAGAAGACACTTGTGAAAGCCTTCTGCACAGTGTCTTTCTGGACTAAAGGACACTCACACATTTTAAGTTTGCACATGTTTATTGACCATTCTGTTCATATTGTCACATATTACGTGTCTTGTGTTTTTGTTTGCGTCACTCAGGAAGTTGCTAACCCAGTCTCATTGTGCTGTCGTGTACGATGACAGTGTAGAGTTGAATCTCGAATGTTAGTTCCAGGAAGTTTTGTTTTTGAACAAAAAACGAAGATCTCTAATGTAAACGCCACTCTTCACAACTTTTTGGCTTTTATAGACTTTTATATAGGCGGAGGATCCCAGCTGCATGGCCCTCTGTGGGCCAACCCCTTGACCACAAGCCCATCACACAGAGAATACTCAAACATCCAAAATGTCATCACCTTGTGGCCCTCCCTTTGAATGCACCCCCCACCCCCCTTCACATCCTTACTAAGAAGGTTCCAGAATAACTGCTCGAGAATTCCTCCCGGGGAGAGTGGGATGCCAATGCTATACACCACTTCTTTTTAGGAGATGGGGGACGGTAGCTACAACTGTTGTGATCATGATCAGGAGCACAGATACCCTCTAGGCCTTCCTATGGATAGTAACCATACATTCCATCCAATCAGCACGTCTCAGAGGTGAAGAAAACTTTCTTCCTAATGATGTTGCCTCCCTGCTTATAGCTAAGACTGAAACAGAAACAGCACATTCTTACTACAGCTGATAAGGGTGGGTCTAAGGCACACAGAAGTCGCTGATCCCTTAATGTTACGATGTTATCCAACTAATAACATCTAATAGCGTTACAATATTCCCTGGGAAATAAATCAGATGTTTTAACACTTTAGTAATGGCTGCTGTAGGTGACCGGTGCACTTTACAGACACGTACGCTGCAAGACAGTGAAAGCCCACGCCACTGTTATACGAGGAAAGGTTAGTTGAGCTAAATCTGTTCAGCCTCAAGCAAAGGAGACTGAGGGGGGACATGATCCAGGTCT
>JAODKF010000022.1:6808649-6831510 GCA_026779585.1 Mormyrus proboscirostris | reverse complement strand
TGTTGTGTCTTGTTTTGTGTTTTGCCTTGTTTTAGGCTCAGAGGTAGGTTTTAAGCCAGCAGAGGGTTCACCTCATTAGTTGAACCCAACAATGCCTAACATCAGACTACATTCTTACCCTCCGTCCTCTGTGCAGCTTGATCCTCAGTACCTAACACAAGACTGCATCCTCACATCGATCCTCGGTGTATCTCGATCATCAGTACCTAACACCAGACTTCATCCTTACACTCCATCCTCTATGCAGCTCGATCCACAGTACCTAACACCAGACTACATCCTTACAATCCGTCCCATAATGACATCAGTAGGTGCTGACAGTCAGTGCAGCCTTAACAGGAACCACACTTCTCAGTGTCACTCAGCTGTGACAGCTTTGCAAACGCTTTCCATTACAGGTAGCCTCCATCTCTAAATATATCTGCGAGTCACCCCTGCACCAGCCCAGCCACCCCAGACTTTTCGCCTGCTATCTCAGCCTCTCTGTTTACCTGTCAGTCTATGAATGTATTTTTCCTCAAGGCTGCTATCACAGAGCATTAGTCTTCACTGGTTATGGACGTGTTATAAATACCTTAAATATGACAATTCTCCAAACCTGAGGCCATAGATAGATCTGAGAAACAAGCCAAGCTGTGAAGGAGTAACATGTCTTCCCATGGAGACGAGGGGAAAATCTGCTTTAGTTCACAGGGGGCCGTGAGGGAAGGTGCAAACGTTTAGGGCCACTTCCCGGTGACCTATTCTCCGAAATAGGCAGCTGCCCAGGGCGCCATCTTCTTAGGGGAAATTGACTTAAAAAGCCACCCACATCCCCCCACCAGCAAGATTCACCACCAGTACAGCTCAAATACAAAACGTCAGCTGGGGAAACATGAAAAAAACACATACCTTTGTGACATACTGGATGTCCCTGCAGAGTTTAGTTTCTCTGGGGAAGTCTGGCAGTTCCAGGAAGTTCTCCACAACCACCTGACCAATGATGTCATGCCGGGAGAACCTGTCAAAGTCATAGACGCTGAAGTGCAGCTTGCGCGTGGGTAGCTCAGTGTAGGCCACGGGGAACAGGAAGACCTCATCGAAAACCGGATTCAGAGTCTTGCGATGCACCTTGGTCTGGTGTTTAGTCTTACGGTCCGGGAGCAGGTAGATCTTCACATAGGGGTCCGAGCTGCCTGAAAAGTCTTTGGCAGGCAGGTCCTGTGCCTTGTGGATTTTGACAATGAGCTGTTCCAGGTCGCAGTCATACTTGAGGATGAAGTGGAGGCGGCCGCAGTCGCCTCCCGGTGGGCTGTCCTCATCACCCACCAAACGCTGCTTGTACAGTTCGGGCTTGATCTGGCCCAGACCAACCAGTGAGTCCTGTCTCTGGAACTGGGCCACACTGAAGTCTGGGTTGGACAGGTTCATTTGTCTGCGGATGGAGCTGTGGCTGAAGACAGAGCAAACAACATCAACTCTCAAATGTGCCTGATTCCCAGTTGGACACATTTCTTCTTCAGTCTGCCTGACACCTAGCTGAACACATTCCTTCACATGACAGACTGACACCCAGCTGAACACATTCCTTCACATGACAGACTGACACCCAACTGAACACAGACTGACACCCAGCTGAACACATTCCTTCACATGACAGACTGACACCCAACTGAACACAGACTGACACCCAGCTGAACACATTCCTTTTTCAATCTGCTGATACTCAGCTGAGCACACTGAGAACCAGCTGAACACATTCCTTCTCAAGATGGACTGAGACCCAGCTGAACACATTCCTTCACATGACAGACTGACACCCAGCTGAACACATTCCTTCGTGAGTCTGCCTGACATCAGCTGAACATTCCTCTTGGAACACAGAACAATTTTGCTCCAGCGCACAGTTCTCATTTCTGAAAAAATGTTAAAATGATTATGATTTTAATGCATTTCTGTCTTGTCATCACATCCCTTATGTTATCGCCAACAATAAACATAAAAAAATTAAGAGTTGAATTAAGCAAAATAGAGTACTGTATGTTTTGATTTAACTCCTCTGATCTTTTTTGAGTAAGTAGTATTTAGAATAGATTTGCACCAATAGGGGCAGATTTTTAGGGGTAGGGTGGAACTAACCGGCTGGATGAGGTGGGCTCTGTGCTCTGCCGTTGTATACGTGGACGGGGAGAATGATTCTTTTGTGCTTCAGCCTGACCCTCCAAAGGGATATCGGGTGACGTGTGACTAATCTTCATGGCCACCTCATGAACATGGTCAGGTACAGGAGAGGTGGGCTTATTACAATCTTCATGAGTATCACAAGCTGCAGCCCCGGTGTCGCTGGGAGCCACCCTTGGCTGCAAGTCACTTGGCTTGTTGCTAGGGGAGATACCACGTTCCCGCCATGGGAGCCAACACAGCTTCCAGGAGACAAAAAGTGACACGCCGAAGAGTGCCAGGCCACATGCTGTCACCACAAGTGAAAGCAGGCTCACAGACAGATCTGTTGGGGAGAGAGAGACCGCAGGTTCACAGACCGATCAGTTGGGAAGAGAGAGATACATCAGGCTCACAGACATCGGCTGGGATGAGAAAAAGACAGCAGGCTCACAGATAGATCTGTTGGAGAGATAGAAACAGCAAGCTCACAGACAGATTTGCGTGGAAGTGAGAGACGGTAGGCTCAGAGACAGATTTGCAGGGGAGAAAGACAGCAAGCTCACATACAGAACTGCAGGGAAAATAGAGAGACCGCAAACTAATATACATATCCGTAGGAAGCAGAGAGAGACAGCAGGCTCACAGACAGATATGCAGGGAAAAGAGACACAGCAAGTTTACGAATAGACTAATAGGGGACACACCAGCTTGCAGACAGATCTGCAGTAAAGAGAGAGAGAAGGCTCACAGACAGATTTGAAGGGAAGACTTAAACAGAAGGCTCACAGACATTTGCAGGAAAAAGAGAGACAGCAAGCTCACAGATAGGTCTGTAGGGTTAAGAGAGAGATGTCAGGCTCACATACAGATCTGTTGGCTAGAGTGAGTCAGCAAGCTCACAGTTAGATGTTTGGGAAAGAGAGACACCAGGATGACAGACAGATCTGTGGGGGAGCGAAAGAGACAGCAAGATCACAGAAAGAGCGGGACTGAACAAGGTGTATAGAGAACAGTGCAGGATAAGCTTTGCAGTCCGTACAGGTTTCTCTGTACCTGCTGGATGAGAGACTGAGCGTGCTCAGTACATAGGAGGCAGCTGCTTTTTGTACTTGCTATTATAGATTATGCCAGATAACAAAAAGACCTTTGTACTGTGAGTCAGTCAGAGGGCATGAGGTAAGAATGTGTGAAGATACAGCATTTCGAGTCCAGCCCAGCGATGCCCAACATGACATAACCTTCGAGAATGGCCCACCCCCTCCCCAGCCGGAACATGTCAGAAAGTAGATAATCCGCATCTATTTGTTTGCCCTTATACCTTCACATACACCTTTGGTTCATCAAATAATTCATTGTTATTCATTATTTATTTCCCTAACATTTCATTGTTGTGCACTGTGTGCGGTGCTGTGTCCACTGATCACTAAATTTTAAATGGCCACTGATCACTAAATTCTAAATTGTAATATCCTTTTCAGAATATTCTGTTTATGCACTGAGTATATTTTAAAATTTGTTTACATTGTTTACATTATACATATGTTTGCATTATGTGTACTGTCTTTGGACTTTGTTTTTGTTTGTTTTGCCCTGTGTATTCCTTGTTTGTTTGTCTGCACTATATATTTCCTGCTGTTTTTTTGCATCACAATTTCCCACTGGGATTCATGAAGTTCATTTCATGTGGCTGACTCTCTGAGTGCCGGAGCTTCTTGCGCTATGGTGACATGTAAACATAGACGGTGCTCTGACCGTAGGTACAAGCTGACTGCCCGTCTGTCGATTTCTATGAACTGCCTCATGTGCCACACATCGCCGTGGCGACTGCCTCCCACTTCCTTTGCCAGGAATGATGAGCATTTGCACAGAGCTGCCATTGATGACAAGCGAAAGCACTGGCACTTGCAGATGGCTACCCGGAAGCCTCAGCTGTGGCCGGAAAGCGCAGGCGACCCGCACACAGGAGGCTGTGTCGAGATCAGTGGCCCCGGACTAGAGAACGACTCAGCTGCCATTGAAAGGAGCCTTTCTCAGCCGATCAAAGATGGGATAACCCCTGTGCTGCTCCGCTCAGGCTACAGGGAGGGAGAGCAGCTGCGTGTAAATGGGCAAAGTTATGCTGCTGCCAAACAAAACGTTACATAAATATTTCAATGCAATCCTAAGAAGAAATACATTAAAATGAGCACATGCCATTGAGGTGGCATAAACTTTACACTTGGCTTGTGAATAACAGATGTGTTTATGAGCCTAAACCACAGGAGTTTAATGTAAACAATAAAATTAAAATAGAGAAATACAATAACTTAAGCAATTTCCTTCTAATTCTGTGGCCAAAAATAAAGTGTGTATATAGCTTTGGAGCGTCATCCAGATGGTATCGTGGCTGTGAGTGTCACAAAAAGTCAGAAAATGTTACTTTAAGTCAACATTGATAATATTTTTAGCCGCATGACTAACAGGCTATTCTGATAAGAGGAGCCTGTGAAACTTGCCAAGGCTGTGTTCTGAAATATGGTCGTTCCACACGGGAGCTGAGTGGCTCTTATGCCAGCATCCAGCTCAGGACTGAAATCTTCACACGTCGAGGAACAAACGCGGCATCACTGACTAACATTTCATGTCAGTGGTGCCCCCCGCTTCACGCCGTCACCGTGGGAGGGTGACATTTAGGAAAGAGGCATGGTTCACACCAGCCCACGACTCGCAGAGATGCGCTGAAGCCGTGAAAACACTCTGTGGGATGTCATCAGCGTGTCTCACCCTCCCTCCCCTTCATACACAGATCACTGACCTGGAAACTCAGGGTTGGGCAGTGTGCACCTCTGTGTATCCCAGCTGCTAAGGCTCACTGCTGGATCTGCTTGCAGCCATGGTAATTATAAGCTCTCCCGAAACACTCCTGAATACCTTGCAGCAGTCAGCAAGTGTTTACTACCCCCCAAACAATATATTTGCAAGGGCCCCCCTATTGGCCACAAGGGGTCACTACAGGGGCCCCAAAATCACTCTTTGAGTGGGACCCCAAAAACTGCAACCCTGCCCCTGACAAAAATGACTCCTTAAAGCTTTGAACCAGCACCCTCCCAGCAATTTTAGAACTAAGTTTATATTTTATTCATTTGTCAGACGATTTTACCCAAAGAACTCGCCTGCTTCAACATTACCGATGCAGTGTGCCAGATCACCCAACTGCCTCTAAATGCACAGCAGCTTGTGAACGAGCCCAAGCCAGCAGATTTCTGGGACACAACTCTCTGTTGTAATGCATGCTTCATAACAGTTTAATTTAAATGTTAAATTAAATAATACCAACTGACAATCATGCAACATTGATGCATCATTAATTATCCGGCGACGGATAATCTAAAGGGGATGCAATGGACCATATCTATGAATAAAATATTTATTATTATTATTATTATTATTTTAAAAATCCAAGATAAAGGACTGTCAGATTATGTATGCTAACTACGCAAAATCCTAGCATTTCCTGTGAGAGTCCCGATCTGGTCCAGCACTGGTAAGCAGTTATTTAATGCAACCTTTGAGCATCTATCTCCGCAACAAGTTAATCTGTGTTACACCCGAAAGGGAAACCAGAATTTTGATGACAGAGACCTCGTGCATTTTGGACATGGGAATTTTGGACAAAGTAGCGCAATCAAAACACTGCAAACTTGCGAACTGCAATGGCATGCAATGCATTTGAGAAAATATCAAATGCTTCCTCATAGTGAACCAGTTCGACCACGGTTGTAATAGACACCGCGGTACCGGGAAGGGGACCTTCTGGCTACCATACATGACACGCGAACCTCCCTTGCGCAAAACCTGACATCCCGATACCTGGCACAGGTCCTACTAGCTGCAATACCTGACACCCGAGTACCGAAACGCCCGGCTTTATTACCTGAGTCCGTATACCTCGGCTTTGCGAGATCGCGGAAAGAGTAAATGAAATCCAGGCAGCTATCGCTTTGCACTTCGCCCCTGGAGCAGAGCTCGGACAGGACTTCCAGCGCCCTGTGACAGACCCGGTCCTCCGTGTCGCCAGGCATTGCCCACTCGCATCCTTATGGGTGGGAAGGGGTATCCGGCGCTTTAACGCTGTTTCAGCTGCATGCCTCCAAAGCACCCGACGCGCACACGCATTAACGAGGAGGTCTCAGCGTAAATCACTTGTGGCTGTTGCTCCGTAAAAACAATAAAGGCAAGGGGGGGCTGTGGGTCAATCCCATTCGATGCACATTCAGTGTTCCCCAATATGGGTGCTGATCTGCGGAGATTCGGTAAGAGAATCCCGATCTACTGAGATCTGCTGCTCTCCAGCCTTGAGCTCTGCATCAGCGCCACTCGCTAACAGAGATCACTGCTGCCCACCTGCCCTTTCAGAAAAGTCCCCCCCAGTGAGAATGCGAGCACTACTTGTGTATATACAGCATTGTCAATACATTCAGATTAATATAAAAGTTTACTGGCATATCCACTATGCGATGAAATCTTAATCTGCATGTCCTTCGTGACTTTATGACCCGTAAACACATATTAAACACAAATCACAAATCGCATGCTTACAGTACGACAACAAATAAGAGTACAATTATGACAATAACTATGTTAACACAATGCAATATAAACAAAATGCAAATGTTGCAAAAGATGTTCATTTATGAAGGAATTCAATATTTTTCGGAGCTTTCTAATAGTTTCATTGTAGGAGGCTGCAGCTGAGTGGCCAAATGCTCTCAAGGATTTGTGGACTCCCGCACTGCTCAGCGTGGACGAGCCAAGCCAGATAGGAAGTCCTCTACAGTCACCGGCCGGGTGCGCAGCAGCACAAGCAGAGACTTACCGTTAGGTGTCATCGTGCCAAACTCGTATTCAGGCTGACCTCTTTCAGACAATTTCAGGCTAAAACGCACCTTATGGACGGCGAAGTCACCCGGCAGGAACGGTAACAATTCCTGTGTAATTTACTAAACTTATGTACGGCTTGGGTGAGAAAAGCTTTGTGTGGAGATGAGCTCAGATCTATAAGCAATCTATAAACAATTCATAGGTAAGCTTTCACCAAGACAGATGCCATTCGGTGCAATAAACAGATATAAGCCCAGTTTGCTACAGGTCTGGGGTCTCAATATGAAGCTTAATTTCAAAAAGCAGGTAAACAATGAATGAACGATGGGCTTACTGTCTCATTTCAGGGTGAGTAACTTCATAACCCAAAAACAACTGTGGTGCAAATCCACAATAAAACACAACCTTATATCTGCACTCCGCTACGTACATGTATCCTCCAGCCTCTCATCCTACCCAGGACGACTGGACCCCCGGAGACCTACGCCTCACTTAACTTATCCTAAACTCATCCCACAAAGCACGGGGCATAGGGCTAGGGACACCCTGCATCGAATCCAGTACATGACAGGGCACATACACAATGAAACACCATGGGTAGTATGAAAAACGATAGATAGATAGATAGATAGATAGATAGATAGATAAACAACAGTAAACAGTAGCAATGAACTGTACAGATTCCATAGTAAATAAATAGAAATAAGTAGTATTGCACAGTTGGCAGTACACTGAACAAATGAATGATCTGTGAATGTTCCAAAGCAGTTCTAGTCTGTTCAGACAGCTGGTCTCCCCCGCTGTCGTCGGGTGACTTGTTGTAGAACGTGATGGCCGACGGCAGGAGCGGGCTTAGATAGGACTCCTCGGAGTCTAACAGCACGCCTTTTAGATCTTTAGAGTAACCTGCGGGCCACAGGGAACGCATGCAAACTCGTGCGGCACAGCGGGGGCGGGATTAGCGGGCCGGTCGTGGAGATGTGAGGCTGGCGACGGCACTGCCCACGGAGCCGCCCGCGCCGCACAGCACCACTCCGAGTGAATCAGCACTGTGCGGAGGGCGGTGCTGGCAGCCGGCCGAGATTCACCTCCTCCTCTTGTTCGTGCTGTTTCCGGCTCACGAACACATCATCCTTGTAATCGTGCACTTAACTCCTGCTGAAGCGGTCGCGGCCTGGGAGCGGAAGGGATCACGTGGTTTAGAGGGAATTCACACTTATTTCTAAGGTTAGCATGATACATCCGCTACCTCAGCATTAAATTCATACGTTTTTCTATTTGTCATGTTCAGAATGTGGATAATCAAATATTGGCGTGAAATGGGGGGGGGGGTGTAAAATGTGTTACTGAGATGCTGGAGATAGCTGAGATTTCACCAAACACCAAGGCTTGCTCATCAGAGAGCCCAACCATCCACTATGCACCACCTGTGTCGAATCTGCAGGGGGCGCTGTGGGGCTCCAGGTGAACCCGCAAGATGGCATGTGCTCCATAGGTCCAGGTGCTAGGTCCCATCCTCTCCGATGTTCACTGCTCTGCTTGCGGCGTTGATTGAGTTGTTTCAGTGCCACACTGACATGGGGGATGTCTTTCTGATAATGTGAGTGGATCGCAGTGCCTGTGGCAGGGACCGGGCTGTGGTCCTCATGACCCCCTGGAAAAATGACATGGCTTAAAACCATTTAGCATTTTTACTGATGAGAGGCCCATCACATACACCAACAGGGGCCCGTCACACACACATACAGGGGCTCATCACATACACAGGGACCTGTCGCACATACATACAGGGGCCCGTCACATACACAAGGGCCCGTCACACACTTATACAGGGGCCAGTTTCACCTGACTAAGTTGATGCCTCTGCATAAATAAAGATTATGGCAGGGGGCCCTAGCTGGTTTTGAGGAGGTGTACTGGTCCAGTTAAAGCTGCGAGTAGGAGTGCTAACTGTAGTGAAGTTTCCATTGACCTATATTTTGCTCATTTTGAAGATACAAACTATAAAATCATTAACAGAAACACAAATTTGAAAAGCCTCAAATATTGTCAAAAATGTTTTTAGATTCACATGATTTGCTTTCTTTTTGTGGTGAGTCAAAAAAATAATTAATTCGCAAAGAGTTCTTATAGAGCTATTAACTTGTGGAAAGCCTACCCCATGCTGTACAAGACAGGTATGTAAATCCTGCAAGTTTACTAAAGGCCAGGATTAGTCACATGACATGCATCAACGGAAATACACCATATTCACTATTTAATTTTAAGGCAGAAAATTTGCTTTGTCCAAAACTTCAGTGGAAACAGTGTGTTAGAGAAATCAGATGCATCTTCCCCAGTAGACTGAGAGTATGAACAGAAGCTGAAATAACTGCAGAGTATTTTATCTGTAGAGACACAGCGATAAACATAGATCCATGCATTTCAATCTGTGCACCATGCTATGGAGATCTTACCCTGGTCCTGATATCCAGCTACTCCTCAGAACTGGCGATTATAGCACAATTTATGGAGCTATTGCTGTTTTTAAATCTTCAGCAGTGTGTGACAATCTTCAAAGAAGACTTAAAACCTTTTTAGTAATCATGGCACGAGATGCTATCACTAAAACCCTCTTTAAATGGGGATTAATTACCATAGAGATAACAGAGACCTACAAACAACCAAATAAATCTGTTTTGTTAAGCCAAAGCATCCTGATTTTCCATTAATGCAAAAATTTGTGTTCAGCTTTGTTCTGTTTGAAATTCAACTGCCTGTTTGTCTGAGTTCTGAAAATGCTTGTCCTTGTGCCCAATGCTATTTATAAACAGGATTTTACTTAAGGGAATAATGGAACAATGTATTAATATCTGGGATGGAATAAGGAATCATGCCACCTTCTTCCTGCAGAACCACTTCTGACCTTCTTGAAATTCTGCCTTGCAAAATCCTTAACTGTGTCTGATGAGACAGTGGATTATCCTTCAAGAAGAAAAGTCAGACAGTTCTTCGAGGGATGAAGGAGGTGGAAGTCTGCTTCACACTCTGTGCCTCTGAACTTCCCATGAGGTTCAGTGACATTTAAGTCTGGGTGGTGGGGCACCCATCTCTCAGGGGCTATTATCGACTCGTGCATTGCATACAGTGTACTACATACTATAACCAGTATGTACTGTACACTGTGTATTGGTAGTCAGTGTAGTATCCAGTATGCCCAGTTTCTTGTAAGAGTTTTTCAGCATTCTGTGTTTTTATATGACCTCCCTGTGAACCTTTTAAATCCATGATGACTATTCCCCACGGACAAGACCTTTAAAACAGCACTTTTCAGCCGGAGTGCTGCGATAACTTGTCAGGAGTGCTGTGGGAAAATGATCAAATTCTACAAAAAAAAGCTCATTGCCCATAAAATAATTAAAAATATTAGATAAAAGGTTAGCTTACCTGAAGTGTTGCATCTGTTAAGCCCTGTGTGTATTGAAAGGACAGGCCAGTTGAGATGTGTAGTCAGTTAAATGTCTGAATAGAACTGTAAATGCAATCAGGGCAAACACACATACACAAATTGCAAACACTGTAATACTAAATAAATTACAAAAGCATACATAGGGAATACATTGACACATAATTAGACCTACTGTAGATAAAATAATCAAAATGACATTTAGTTCATCCTCTTGTAGGCTGCGATTAGAGGGCAGTATTTCGAGGTTAAATCCCAGCTCCCATATCCTGTGTGTTTATCTGAAAACTAAACAACCTGTATCTTGCCTGTGGAAAATGTAGCATGGAAATGTTAGCAGTGAAAGTCAGCTCACTGACCATTTAGAACTGCTGACTTGTTTGGTCCAATTAGTCTGATGCTGGTTTGTCATACTTTGCCTTCCCTTTAAAAAGAAAAAAAAAGATATATAATAAAAATAATAATAATAATAATAATAAATAAGAAAGCTGAATAAAAGTTTAAACAGATCATTTTTATTCTGAAGCTGAACTCTCCCCAGTGGCCATCAGGCACAGCATTTTTTCCCGAGTTAACCAGCCAAAACGAGGCTGTAATGTAATGTTGCTTTGCATTGTGGGATGCAGAATAGTAGATGACATAGGCTGTTTTTGAAATGGCATGCTATAAGACCAGTATATACTCATTCGGGGAAAAAGTAGTATGTCGTACATAGAATGCGAAAAATACTGTATAAAATTTGCAGTACGTCAAAAATACTTGGATGTCGTACTGATTTTTGAAAACAGTAGCATGCAAAAGACCAGTCCACTGCATCCCTCTACTGCATCCCGCGATGCTAAGTGCCACAGCTTTGTTTTCACTATTCAGCTTCAAAAAAATGGGGGATCTGACTGCCACTGGGAAGAGCTCAGTCTGATATTTTAAAAATCAGTACAACATTTTGGTATCTCTGGCGACTCAAGTGGTTGGAGCACCCAAATAACCTGCACAA
This sequence comes from Mormyrus proboscirostris, assembly GCA_026779585.1. Lineage (NCBI taxonomy): Eukaryota > Metazoa > Chordata > Actinopteri > Osteoglossiformes > Mormyridae > Mormyrus > Mormyrus proboscirostris. The sequence continues at coordinate 6,820,069 of JAODKF010000022.1, read as the reverse complement.
ACATACCCAAACATGTTGTAGCTTAAATCGTGACATTCAGGATACTAACCAAGCACAAACCGAAGTTTTACTTTCACAGATAAACTTGAATTGTGAAAAAACTTGTGTTCACAGACATACTTACATGGGTTTCCCTGGGTACTATAAGCATTTTAGAGACTTCTACCCCCAGTTTAGTACATTATTTGGAAGCTCTGACCCTTGGGAAGACCACAGCGTTAGGCCAGCTTTTCCCACAGGATGTCCAGTCTCGAAAACTGCAGGTAGAAGTGTTAAAAAGTGTCTTACCTGTCAGGGTTGGTTCTTGTTGTCCCAATTCGTGTCCCTTTCCCGTTTGGCCAGCAGGTGCTGCTGGTCATCCCGTTCTCCATGTTAGTCTTTGTTCTCCTCTGTTACTCACATGGCTCAATGTGTTGAGCATGTGGTTGCCTGTGGTCCTTGACTTGTGTTTGAATCTTACCTCCTGTTTTTGTATTTTGTTCCCTAGTGTTTCATTTGGGTTTTTCTAGTTCTTGTATTTGATTTTGTATTTGATTTTGTCCCTTGTGCCCTTGCTTGTGTTTATACCTTTCTGTATTCACCAGTGTTAGTTTCTGTTTCCCTGTTCAGTTCTGTGAGTTTATTAGTTTCACCTGTTGCCCGTTCTAGTGCCTGCCCTTGTGTGTTTTCCTGATTGCTCGTGGTCCTGCACCTTCCCCTATTGGTTAATTGTCTGTTCACTCCTGCCTGTCATTACCTTGTTCAGTTTTGTATTTGTGTCTGAGTTTTAGTCCCTAGTGGTTCATTGTTTGTTGCTGGTAGTAGGTGTTTGCTTGAGCTTTGTGAATTTTGAGATTTGCTGTGATTAGATGTGTGTGTTCAGGTTTTGTTATTTAGTTTCTGTTAATCCCCTTTAGTTTTTGACCCCTCGTGGTCTTTTGATTTTGTTGTGTTTTCTGTTTTGTTTTTTGTCCTTGGAGCCGCCAGCTGGTTTCATCTTATTTCTGCTTGCACTATGCCACGTTCCTGCTCAAAACCCACCCATGTCCCTGACATTACCTATCTTTTATTGCTGTTTTTTCCTGCTTAATTCCATTTCTGGCTTTGCCTCCTAAGTTTTGTATCCTAAGTCATTCAGAACCCTCATTATAGCTTTAAAATAAGGTGGGGCTTGTGATGTTGATCTTTTTCCAGACTATTTGTTTCTTCCTACAGTATTTCAAAGAGGTGCTAGTTATTGGGTGTTGAGGTCCATCAGCAGAGTAGTACCTGTGTTATGTGGCGCTTGGTTGGAAACCCTTGCAATTCTGGGTAGACTGAATGAATAGGCCCCTATACAGGCTCATTTTGTTAAGTAGGCTGAGAGAAACATATTGAATGACATGAATTGTATGCAGGTGCAGTGTTTGTGCTGAAATCCATGGGTGAAAACTGGTGACATCAGGGATGCCATATTTCCAGGGATAAGGACTAGTTTTGATCTTTGGACTCCATTGAAGATAAGAATGAGATCAGCAGACTTTGTGCAGGGAGTGTTTTGTTAGTCCTGTAAACAAACAAGAAGTGCACTGTTTCTATAGCTGCCATATTGACTGGCATTATTAAAAAATTAATAATTTTATTTAAGTGATTTTATGTCTGGAAAATGATTTTAATGGTTGGAAACTTGTGGATAAATATTTTTATGTTGGGCTGTCCATTGTATTAATTATCTATTATAGTAAAATTTCCTCATTTACATATATCTATTGTATTGTATTGTATTGCATTGTGCTTATGTATTTTACGTATGCATGCTGTATGTTGCATTTATGGTGTGATTATTGTGTGGTTGCTGAATGTGAGAAGTAAGATGATCATGAAGTGTTTCCATTTTTTTTTTTGTCCGTCCATTCCCTGTATATGTTCCTTCCATCATTCTTCCAGGTAATTTCCCAATATGGGGGTGCCTCTGTGTATAGCACTCTCCATGTAAATATTCATAAATTTGTATGTACTTATAAAATAAATACTTATAAACCTCATATACACTCACAGTCTTTCTTGGTCATGTCACAGCAGCTCTTTCCTGCTGCTGTTCAGGCCGTGATTTCTTCTTTGTAAGTAGCTGCCACCTTTTCTGCTTCTCAGTGCTTCTGGCTTCAACCTGTCAGGCAGCACATTGTTGCTCTGGCAGCCCACGAATTTTTAACCATCTTATTGAAGGCCCACTAGCCCTCCTGTTGTTGAGAAATCATTTCCTCTTATTTGACATAAACATAGCCTATTGGGTTTTAGCTGTTTTCAGACAACCATCTTTCTTATTTTCTTCTGAACTGTTCCCTCTTGCTGAGATTTTTGGGGACACACTTGGACTTTTCACTATGGTGATAAAGGTCTCCATGGGCCCATACCAGACCATCACTTTCTTATTAGAACCCCAAGCTCAAGTTCTTTCTCCCCTCTCATAAATGTAGAATGTGTAGAGCCCATAACAAAGCATGTTTAAACCTCCAGATGATTCTGACTTATACAGAAATCCCCTCAAGATATTCCCTGTCTTCACAAGAATCAACACTCTGATGTCCGTTGTCCGTGTTCACGCTGCCATTTGGCTGGGCTGCAGACCCAGACATACACGCTGGTCCGTAGGTCACCGAACGTATTCAGGCAGCCTACGCAGCGTACAAATGCCCAAAACCGTAGAAAACCCTGAAAACAAAGTGCACCTGCAGATTGGTTATGTTAGAATGTCAGAAATGGACTAAGGCTTTTTCAGAACCACGCCTAGAACACAGTCCTTGGAGATACTGCCCTAATGGAGGCTTTATGGCTTCTTCATCAGCTAAGTGAGGAGATAAAAGAACATGCTTGTGTCCTTCTCACTAAATCCTGCACAAGTGTGAGAGTCCATTTTCCCAGTGGTAACTGTGATGGTAACAAAGAAACGGGTAGAACCACAAAGTGTTTAGTCCCAGTGTGGCATGAAGAACAAGTCAAGCTTCACCTCGAAAGGGCTGTACTAACCTCATACAGGCCCCATGGAGAACATGGCTGCTCCTACAATGAAGAACTGCCTGTTTTTGGTGGGGAATTTTCATTAACAGAAGGGCAGAACGTACCAGTGTTTGGTCAAACCGTTCATTAATATTTAAAGCTCCCTGACAGAGATTTAAAAGCATTTTCCATCATTGAGCTCCAGAAAATGCAGAGGCTGCAAAGGCTGGCAGTGTGAATCTCTCACACATAGCTGCCCCGTCCTTCCTTTAGGCTTTTCAATTCACCCTCTGACATCACTACGTGTCCCTCGCAATGTTCCTCTGCCTCTTGGAGGTACATACCAAGGAGAGCACCCATCTGAGCCCCCCTGGGAGGGTAAGAAACAGTGGAGGTTCTAAACCATTTCAATGGTGGGAGGCAGATTAGGGCCAGTTGTTTTGTTAGGCAGACCAGATGCATTTGACCTTAATGTCCTCTTAGTATTACTTACCCTAGATTGCCAGCATAAGGAAGCAAAAGACACTTCGAAAACCAATAAGTTATTTATGCAATGCTTTGCAGTCACATTTTACAGCTGTTGCAAATACTGTCTCGCTTCAGTTAACTTCACTGTTCATAACCTGAAGCGACTCAACCACCCAGCACACCCATGTTAAGAACCCAACAAGAAAATGTGTGCATGTTTCGCCAGTGCACAAAAGTTTAGCCCACTTATGTCAATGTAAATAATAATAAAACAACAATAATACATTTATTTTTGACCCATGTAGCATACGTATCTAAGTGCCCCCACTAGAACCAGCCCTGGTAAGAAGGGGAGTAAGAGCAGAGTAAGAGCGCTGGCTTGATTTTACTGTAGCAATGAGATAGCTGACTTTTGGTGTGGTTAAGGAGCTGTGACCCCCCCGCTCTGACATCATAATGAACATCACCATGGAGGACCAACCAAATGAATCAACATTCACTGACCGCAGCTGTAATCCGTGCTTCATGGCGAAGGTGGCGAGTCCATATTTCACATTTACACACCGACTTCGAAACTTTCATCTCTCATGAAAATTTTCAGGACAGGTTTGATTTTCTGCGTTTTGCCGCACCTGTCAGAAGGTATTGATCATGATCAGTGGTCAGCACTGTGTGTCACAGTGTATTGAGGCTATCCCCTGAATGGCTGCCAATCACCAAAAGCACACTTTTCAAGATGGCACAGTTCGGATTGCCTATCATTTTGTGTCTGTGTCCCTATCTTAGACAGTGACCTTTGTGTAAATGAACTGAAACAAGTAGTAATTTTTTACAATCTGTTTTTCAATTTAATACCAGAAAGCCAACAAAATATCTTCTTTATTCGCTTTTTCAATGCGTTAGGGTTACTTCCACCATATATAGGAGATTTCATCATTTCTTGACGGGTCAGGTGTCTTTCAGCGTGATCTAGCCTTGTGCCACATGTCAAGGTCATGGTGAGAAACTTCAAGGTACTTGACTGGCCTGGAAACTGTGTGGAGTTAAACCCTACAGAGAATCTATGGTCAATCTGCATGCAGCACCTTCGTGGAATGGACTGTACCACAAAACCTAATTCAGGCGTTAATTCAAGTATGGTACTGGCACCCCAAGATCATCAAAGATTGCTCAAAATTGTTGAACTCTATGCTAAATCGCATCCAAATGCTATTAAATAACCGAGGAGGTCATATTATATATTTAGATGCAGATTTTTTGAGGTTTTTTCAATTAATTTGGATCGCCAAACACTGTTCAGGACCACCTGGATGGCGGAAATTGGTGGTCTTCTTTTTATTGTGTTTCCAGTATTGTTAGCAGTGCCGGGCTACTGAAATTCTGAAATACACCTTGAAACGATCAGGATAATACCACAGCTCCTGTATCAGCAGGTGAAATTCTCCCTGCACTGGGCTGCTGGGGTTCCAATTGTCCTTGAGTGATCAGAGCACCTTCAGGCTGTACACAATCATTCTGTACATAATGGGGGATTGGGGAGGGGGATGGGGGAGGGGGCAGAGCCCCAGCTGTACGCACCAGCTCCTCTGTGTCAGAGTTCCCCATGAGCACTTTGTAAAAACAGTATGCACTTATTATTAGCTTCTTCCACCATGGGAAACATTCAGAAAATTGCAGAAACAAATCCTGCGGCTTTATAAAAAGTTGTAAATACTTGGAGAAAAGCTGCCGGTCCCTTGACGTGATGCACTAGTTCCCCTCCAGCAAATGGAAGAAAGCCTCACGACCCTCCGCTGCCCCATGAATCTGCGCTCTGCGTCGGCACTGTGGCGCATTCGCATTACAGTTGCCATGACACTGTGCACCCCAAGCTGTACTCCCACGCACCTCGGCGCTGGCAGGGTATCACAGGGTATCACAGAGCCCACACTGGTACTCAATCGCTACTTTGTAGTAGAGCAGAGCAAAGCCGTGGCCTGACGGGGGGAAGGTCCTGCCTAAACACTGAGAACCAGATGGGAATTCAGTGATCAGTTATTCTGCAGATGTTCACTAGGCAGCTGTATGAAGACGATGAGTAATAGGTATTGCTCATTAACACCAATGTGCATTACTTAGTAGTATTTTGCAGTATGAATACACTTTAGCAACACCAGAGTAACTCTTTTTCCATATCAGAATCAGAATTCACCTTATTGCCAAGGTACAGCTGCGTGTACTAGGAATTTGTTTTGCCGGCATTGGTGCTTCCTATCACAAATAACACAGAAGAACGAGAAACATAAATTAAGAAAAAAATAGATAAGTTGGAAAAAAAGATAAAGGAATAAAATAGTAGAGCAGTGCAAGCTGTACAATATGCAAAGAATAATTATGAGGACATTAAAGGGAATATAGGTATATTGAATACTGGGATATAAAAGTATCAAAACATATGATGTTGAATAGATGAACAGGACGTACAAAGATGCGTGCAAAGCGAGTGGGGAAGTGACAGCGGCCGTGGATCAGGGGGGCTTGTTGATGAGTTTAACTGCTGAAGGACAGAAGCTGCTTTTGTAGCATGTGGTTCTGGTCTTCATAGATCTGAGTCTCTTGCTGGAGGGTAGTTTTTTGATCAGTCCATGTCCAGGGTGGGAGGGATGGGCCATAATCTTACCTGCATATATATTTAGAAGTATGGCCCCCCTGACGGGGAAAGACGGTCTGTTTCCGTGGCAACTCCCTCCTTCTGCCCGTAGCTGCGTTCTCTGCCATCTGGTATGAGTAAGGGCAGGACTGCTACCTCACACCGCCAGCTCTGGAGGGGTCGCATCCCAACCCCCGCTCTGTGCGTATAAAATTTACATGTTTCCACGGGCGTAACTTTGGCTGGAACATTGGGGAGGTTGAAATCTCCACCCATTACGGGAGAAACATGATTATTGGGGGGGTTGTATTACCTGGTTTTGATTTATTGGGGGGGAGGGGCTACAACCCCCATATCCCCCCCGTAATTTACACCAATGAATGTGCGATGTGATGGACTGGCAGCCCTGCCTTTTGCCCTGTGCTGCCTGCATTTCCCTGTATGTGTGCTGTGTTACTCATTGGGTTAGGACCTGTTATCATAAGGTTGCTGGATCAAATCCCATGGCCAGCAAAGTGATCACCACTGGGCCCTTGAGCAAGGCCATTATCCCGAACAGACCCTGCATTTGCAGGTTTTTGTTTCTTTGGGGAAAAAAAAGCATATGCTAAGTAACTAAAATACAATTGTCAAAAAAACACCAAAAAGCGAAACAGTCTATGAACCATAATCATACAAAGGACATGTACTATAATAAGGGTGCTTCTTCTGTCCACCACATAGACTCGCGGTGTTTCCATGGAGGGTGACAACTGAGCACCAAGACTCCCTGATCACCCCGGTGATCTTGGTGACTGGGGGTACATACAGTAGGCTAATGAAGCTGACGGATGTTAAACGCAGTTAGCAGACTCCGTACACACTGACAGCATAGTTATGGCATCACTGGGTACTCATGATCGCACACTAGAGAATGCAGGAGTTCCAAAGTGACCTTTTGAATAGGGCCCCAGAAAGAACAATCCCGGCCCTTACTTGGCCCCTGCAGAGAACCTGTGGACCCTGTCTATCAGTCGGCACATGCCCTGGTCAATATCTCACCACCCTGACCAGTGACTCGCCGCCCTGGCCAATGACTCGCAGGCTCTGTCACGGTGGATGGTGCAATGAATGCAGGCAGGACAGCAGGCTGGCAGCCTGACGTAACCTAAAGTTATGTAACCTAAAGGAGACATGCGTGTGGCTGTATTCCTGGGGTAGTCACCTCAGACCTGAGAGAGCTGAAAATGGAGCAGGAACGTGCTACGTACATACATAGCTGTTCGTGATATTTAAAATGCTTGTACTTGGCTTAATCATGCGGTCTGTTGGGCTTTGAATTACTTCACAGTTACCAGATCCAAATGCGGCAGCACAGAGCATACATTACACTTACTCCTCACGGTGGTGACCCCTGCTGTTTGTTATTCACACTGATCATGCACTGAAGCGGACATGAATGGAAATACATCAGTGCAGGCGAGACACGGTTCACAGACCACAAACACAAACGCCTCCACAGAATCCTTGCAGCAGTCTTACTAAACTGCTGCGACAGACAGTTTTTGTGAAAAAGAAATACTGCTTCACCTGTAGTGCAGCACAGCGATCCAATGTTTTGCGCTGTTGCTTCACACCTCACATCTCTGCCGTGGCTCCATATGCGTGGAGCTTGCATGTTCTCCCCATGTCGTCGTGGGCTTTCCAGTAGGTAGTCTGGTTTCCCCCCACAGTCCAAAAAAAGCTTTAATTTTTTATTTGGTATTATCAAATTGCCCATAGGTGTGCATGTGTGAGTGAGTGATGTATGAGTTTCCTCTGCGATGGAACGGCATTCCATCCTGAGTTCCTCCAGATTCCCAGCAAAACTGAATAAGTCAAGCAGTAGCAGAAAATGAATGGATGGACCTCCCTGCTGTCCATACAATGGATAAAAAAGTGTACACACTCCTGATAAAATGGCACGTTTTTGTGATGGAAAAAAATGACCATAATAAATCATTTCAAAACTTTTCCCACTTACAATGTGACCTATAACCTGTACAATTCAATTGAAAAGCAAGCAAATCTTTTAGGAGGAAAAATCCATCAATCCATTTTCCAAACCACTTATTCTTCTAGGTGTATGGCGCCTACTAGTGGTGTATTTGATCTTCACAAATATTGACATTTGATCCAGATACTCATACAGTTTATGGAAATACTTGCGATGTTAAGCAATTTTAGGGAATTGGCCCCATCTGCTGGACATGTTGGGAAATATGTCGAGCTCGTAATTAGAGAATGACATTATTTCGCTCATAATACAGCAGATAGGACTAAATAGGCACACAGATCTCTCCACAAGGACTTTTTTTTTCTAGTTTCAACAAAACCCAGCCATGCAAACCACTCCATGCTAAATGATATCTTAACACCTGAAAACAATACAGAATGTAACTCCGCAACCACACTACAGACAGCACGTTACATGATACTGTGATTTTTTTCTCACTCTGCTGTCCCATATTCTCATCCTTCTGACTTTCCCCAGTGGCGTGAACAGGTGTGTCATTCAAAAACCCTGCCCTGCAGTCTGGCCAGCAGGGGGCGCCCTGAATGTCAGGCGCTGCCACGATCTTTCGGCTTTTGCAGATGGGAGCCGCAGGGTCACACTTTGAAAGATAATGTAGGTTTAATGTGCTTATGCTCTGAATCAGTGCCTCATTTAACCCCAAAACCCTGTAATGCACCTCATGAGGAGTCGGTGAAGTCGATCGGTGACTGACAGCTCACATACCCTCGTTTCCCCCATCGGAATTATTGATGAGCTAAACTTCATAATCATTAGCTCAAATGATATTAAGCAAAGCCACTAGCAATTATACTCAATGTTTATTGAGCAAATAAGAAACAGGAAATGAAATGTCTGTAAAACAATACTGTATGATATCTTCAAAATGATACAGGGAGGAGAATCACTTTTTAAGCTGCACAGGGGAATGTAGCTTCTGCAATCAACTGCAATCGAATATGCACCTTTCATCCTGTCTGGCTTGATACAGAAAGCACTTTGATCTGAAGACCAGATTCACCACAATAGTTCCAGCGTATCAAAGCGGCTACTGGGTGCCAGCTAGACGGGCTCCTCGCCAATGGCAGGTGCCACTGCTGCACCAGCTCAGCTGCCGCTTTCCTCTTCATCCCTTCATTTCGATTTCTCTTCCTGCAGTTTCTAGTGTCAGCCTCTAGTTTGTCTTTTTAGGGAACTGTTTAAGAGAATATGGTTTTCTCTTACTGACCTGAATAACCAGTCTGCTGTCATGGCTAGTTAGTTAAATCATGCAGTTAGATATTATTATTATTATTATCAGCAGGGAAAAGCTATGAATATGAGTGTCCTGAAAACGTAACACCAGGCTGAGGCTGCTCTCAGCCTGCAATGCTGCAGGAGAACCAGTAGGGGGCAGCAAAGCAGCCGCTTGCACTCAGCTTCTGGTCCTCTCATGACAAGTACATCTCAATTTGTTGAAGAGGATGATGATCCTGCTACTAGATTGAATGAGGTCATGAGAATGTTCTTGTTGCTGATGAGCACCACACTGATGATGATGATGGTGATGATGACTGGTTGGCTTACTCCCCACTGCCACGTCCTGACTCCTTGAGTTCCGAGTTCTGGGAGCCCAATCCACTCCAGGACAGATGCCTCCTCCTGCTCTCAGTACCAGGGCACAGCGTAGCCTGAGAGCGCCACCTAGCCTGACGCCCAGAATGCGTCGTGCGGCGTGAGCGCTAAAAAAGGGGCTGCCGCATCCAGGTTGGGTCCCCACCCTGCAGTCTTTAGCTGGGGTGGGGGAGGCAGGTTAATGTGACTGCTGTGATTGCATTAATCATTCAGATATATCATATCGTATGCCTCTGGGTCTGAGTTTGGGTGCCGACCTTCCTGCCTCTGCTTGACATCCACGATGATGTCACCAGCTTCACTGCTCACCCTGCTGACAGGAAACACACCTCCGTGTAAACACCCATAAACACACAACAGCGTCCTTTACCCTGCAGACAGCCTGGAGTATTAATACTGACGTAGAACGGTCACACTCTTGTTATGAGTGTCTTTGCAGTGAAGAGCAAAGCACTACCTTTCTAGCGATTCTCTCCAGCAGCACACGTGCGGCGGGCTTCAAGGCTCTGCCCTCTGGGTCGTAGAAGGGGCCTGCTGGGTTTCCCTGGCTGGTCAGGGGTCGGATTCTCTCCCGGGGCACCGTGGGCATGGCGGGGGACTGCAGTATAATGAGAAGCAGAGAGAAATGTGGATCATGCAGCGGCACCAGCTGTCGTTTCACGGGGACTCAAACTGCAGAGATGCTGGCTTTCATTAGGGAATACTGAGGCTGCTCAACAGTACTGTGAAAAAACCCTGTTTTTGGTAGCATTTTTGAAGTATGTGTCTGACAATAAAATTCATTATTTGCATCTGTGTAACACCATTGTATGCTAACAGATATCACAAGTAGAAAACTCAACCTCAGGGTCCAAGGAGAACAGAGCTTTCCCTACAAACCTCCCGGGAAAATCGATAACGGAGACAGGAGAGACTCAGATGGAAGATTGTGGAAGAGTCTGGCAAATTCCCTTGGCCTAGTTTTAGCGAGCTGTTCTGAGCGTGGGAGTTGATGTCCAATGACAGCATCACTATGGCTGCTGAGCTTCCTGCCTCTCACCTCATAGGAGACCCCGCTATCTATGCCGGCGTCCCAAGGCAGCAGATCCCGCTCGAGCCCCTGGACCCAGCTGCACTCCTGGGTACACAGGTCCTGGGCGGAGAGCCCCACTGCCCAGTCCGGACTGGGGCCCAGCATGGTCAGGAAAGACACCACGTGGTGTAATCTGTCCACCAGGAACTCTGCCGTGGGTGGAGGCCTCCTGCACAGATAGAGTGGATGGGGGTTCTTCTATTTAAGTGCATGCAGGGAGATTCCACTGACAGGGGCCATTTCATCCCCTTTACAGCCCCAAGATGTTAGAACCATAATCCCTTACTGTCATTGCCCAAATGAATATACAATGAAAACTCTTTGGGTCACTTCTAATATCAGCGTCATATACAACAACAAGAACAAAGGAGTTACGGAAACAAGTAAAAAATAAATAAACAATAAACAATGTGTCACGCCCACGGGGGCAGATCGGATAAGTGCAAGGCATCATGGACCGATTACCTCTGCTGTATAAGGACAAAGCCAATCATAATTTAATTTAATTAGTGACTGGGCCGATATGTGGCAGATGAAATTTAACATAGACAAATGCAAGGTGCTCCATGTAGTGAGCAGAAATATAAAGTACAGGTATTTTATGGGTCCTACTGAAATAAAGGTAGCTGATTATGAGAAAGACCTTGGTG
>JAODKF010000022.1:6791353-6808549 GCA_026779585.1 Mormyrus proboscirostris | reverse complement strand
TTAGTTAAGTTCTCCCCAAGCGAGCTTGATGGGCCGAATGGCCTCCTCTCGTTTGTATATTTCTTATGTTCTTATAAGTCAAGTGCAAAGTATTGCGCTATGATCAGCCTTACTGAGTGTTTCTCTGTCCTACGTCTTCCTTTGCTCCCATTCCTTGCTCGTCTGCCTTTTGTACGATCCTTAACTCCTGTTCCTTACCTGCTTAGCCCAGCTCCCGTCCTTGACTCACCTACCCTGCTGAGCCCGGCTTCCCCTGTCGTCCCGTCCTTCTGTTCTCCAGTCCCGTGTATACCTGTCGGACGGACCCATTGGCTTTCGACCCTCGCTTACCCATCACGACTACGATCACCGCTCGCCGTCTCTGGGCCTGTTTGCCTGATCGCCGCCACTAACGAAGCTCCCCAGCCTCTCGCCCTCCCTCCGGTTACCTGGAGTTGGACTCCTCGTCCCTCGCTTTGCGGAGCTGACGCTTACCTGTGGCTATTCACCCCTTGCCATATTAAAACTTTGCTTACCCTGCACTTCTGGATCCTTGTTTTCTTTACCCGCCAGCCGTGACACAATGACACAAAACAAGGATTTATAGCAATGTTTTCATTTTTTAATTGAATACCAAAATCAAGTAAATTTGGATAGAATTTACCATAAGACAATTTGCATGGTGTTTGTTGTAAATTTTATTTTTTATAGTTAGTCTAAAAAGGCGTCATTGGAGACCATTTTGTCAGTGTGCAGTTTGCCTTGTTTTCTTTTCTCTTCTATGAGTACTCACATGTGACTGAGTACTCATGCATAACCAAGTACTCACATGTCCAGGGGCTGCCAGGCCGGCCACTGAGCCTTCGCCTTGATGACAGTCAGGATTTCCTCACCCTGTAGGGCCAGAGTGAGAAGTAGACCTTGGCTATGACTGACTGACTGACAGACAGACAGACAGATAAACTTTATTAATCCTGAAGGAAATTACAGGTTTTACAGTAACAAATACTGTAATATGTGACAGTTACAGTGCAATAATGTCAGAGAATTTGGCAGTAAATATATAGAAAATAAAAATATTGCACAATGGGTTGGAGAGTGAAGGAATGAAACATCTTTCAATGTGCCTAAGCGATTCTGGTCTGTTCAGGCCATTATGTAAATGCCCACATGAAAAGGTTAGCTTCACCCTTAAGTCAATATCCACAGGGTAAAACATGCCTGAGTAACTCTCTCAATCAGTCGTGAGAGTCCCAGCACAAAATGGGGCATGTTGTCGGCATTTATCTGTACGCCCGCTTTAGTCTTTTCTGTGACGATTCTGACAATCATAGCACCTGTTTTAGGTCAGAGAATTCAGCCTAATAGACAAATAAAATGTCTTTGAGTCTCCTTCCCTGTTCCTTTGCAGCCTTTTATGTTCTAACTTATCAGACTGTTTGTGGAGCTATCTGGGTAGGTGTAGCATGTGACGTGCGGGTGTTGCTTCGCGATAGCAATGCCGGCTCTCTCAGACACTCAGATACGATGTCAAGCATATTTTAATTATCCCGGTGCTCAGAAGGGGGAGGCTCCTGTAACAGATCAGAACACATGCTCTCTGCCTGGGGGGTAGGAGTGCCACCTTTATGGGGCAAATTTACAGAGCCCTAGGTGCCAGAGTCTGCCAGCTATCAGGGGTCCTGCAGAGCACTCAGCCTTGTACAGTCTTTGTGTTGTCATAGCTGTGTTAATTACCACTGGAATTAACCCAATTTAATTAGGCAAATGAGCCAGGGAGTTGTGGGAGACACAGCACGGCTCGCTTGGGTCAGATGCGAGTCTGTCCTCTCACACAAGGCTGGAGGTGGGCCAGGCTTCCCCAGCACCAGGATCCAGGTCTGGCAGAAGATCTACACCCTCCGAAAGACATGGACAGTCTACATCTGCACAGAGGCATGCTACCTCCTCAGAAATGTACTGCAGTCCTTCCTGTGATCACATCCATCTGTGAAATTTTGCAGAACAGCTTTTCTGTTGTAAACTACAGGTGGAGGAAAGTATTGGATCTTGAGGACTGAAGTATGCCGATCTCCCAAACGCAACTTGAATTTCACAGAAGGACTTATGGCATTGATTACTATAGAGAAGTGGGATTTGAACCTCAACAATGCAGGACTGAGATAATGGTACTACCCACTGAGCAACGCTGCTGTCCTAACATAACATTACCCATTTCTTTCCCTTTTCACGTTTTTCCTCAATTGTATGAATATAGCAAAATTTTTGTGATTATGTCTGAATACAGTGAATATGTGTGAGTATAGTAAATATTTGAGAGTATCGTGAATATATAAATATCTGTGAGTACAGTATACTGAATATGTGTGATTATACTGGGTATGCAAGAGTGTCGTGAGTACATATGATTGTAGTGAATATGTGTGAGTATACTCAGTGTGAATGGCTGCTGGATCTTCTCACTGGACACACGCTGGGGTCACACGCTCATACATCACCTTCTCTCGGATCTCTTCCTCCATCCTGATAGGGGACCCCTGTTCTGCGAGCTGCTGGACGCCTTCGCTGGCGTAGCCCCCATACACCCACAGCCGGTAGCTCCTCGAATGTGATGCCCCAATGATGGCCGACCAATGGCTGGAGACCTCTGTACGGGTATGTTAAGAATGTACCACAGAATTTTAGTCAGGCGTGCCGAGGTGCAGTCTGGGTATATTGTTGGCAAAAAATACACCATGTTAAGGCTGGATTGGATTGTGTTATTAAGAACCAAAGGATAAGTTGTATTTTTACTACTTTCAAATTTTAGCAAATAAATGTCATATTTTACAAAGTGATTTGGAACAGCAGCTTTATTCCTGGAGAGATGCCAAGAAAGACCCATAAATAATTTCCTAATTAATCTGGAAGGCAGAGCCAGTGGGCTTCATCAACGCTTTCACAAAGGCTCTGTGCAGCATTGTCATCTTTCTTTCAATTAAATTTTATTGTCAGTCATGATTTTCATTAATTACTTATTTTTCATTATTACACAGAACAAAAAGCTAGGCTGTATTCTACTACAGAGAGGACAAAAGATTTCAGAACTTATTTTCTTAGAAATATTTCACTTCAACATCAATCACTCAGGTTTTCATGTGAAGTGCTCAAATAGTTCTAATCAATCAAAATCAGTTCTAAGCTCCTGAAACCGTGTGCTGACCCCAGAAGATGTTGAGTGGATATCACTGACACGATCTTTCAGATGCTGAACTGGAGCTAATGCAGATTTAATTTACACTGAATTTGTTTATTATAAATATAGTAACCATGCATCACAATGAAATAACTAGGGGAGAGTGGAGCAGGAGCTGGATTGTTCTTTCTAGGGCCCCATTCAAAAAAGTGTCTTCAGGTCCCTTTAAAATCACATACAAATGATCCTCCGCCAAATACTAAAAAAACAAGTCAGAAGATCATAGCAAACTAGATGGTTAATAGAACGTGCTGCTTCAGGCGTCTTCTAAATAACAAACACACTTATTTAATATTTAATGCAGTGACTGTCTGTGGCCAACAGGAGGCCCCAAGGCAACACATGAAGTGAGTGGTGGTAAAGACCGCCGCTGGTTGTAACTAACTGGGGTAATCTTTGGGATGGAGCTCCTCTGACCAGTTCCCGTAGAAGGTCAGTCTGTACACGGCCGACCCACAGGCGCAGCATGACGGAGTGGTCTCCTTCACCACCCCCTGAAGCTGCTCTGTCGTAGCACAGTGCCAGAGGGAGTCATCAGCAGCCAGAAGGAGCATAATTCACCACAAGGTCACCTTTACGCGGTAGGTCCGTTACACTCTCTGCACACGCTCATACCTTCCTCACACATCCTCCTGGTGACTAAGGCCCCATCTCGGAAAGAATTGACCCCCTTCCATAGGACATTTGCTCTGCGAAGAACAAAGTCTGGTTAGTACAACAACCAGCTACCTTCTAGCTAAGGAATCAGCTAACCTCTGATCCAAAGAATGGTGGTGTATTCATTGTTGTGAACTGGATGGGAAAAAATCTGATACAAAAGAGTCTTTGATGAAACCAAGACAGCCGGGTGTGAATGTAGGTCAGGGATTCCAACCCTGACCTACATGGACCTGAGTCATCAAAAGGTTGGGAAGCCCTACTGAGGGTCAGCACCCTGTTACCCATTATGGGCGTCTAATGATACCACATCCTAGAAACCCACTGGCTGGTCTCACAGAAGGTACCAGCCCTAAATGATGACCTACTTCAGGATGACACAGCCACTTCCAGCAGGGGGCGCCTTCCAGAGCACGTGGACCTGCGTGCGCCTCCGGGGGGATATCTCGGTCACGGCGGTGGGACAGCTTCTCATTAACTGAGAGTCAGCCTCATTTATCACCTGTGGATGAAGATGGATTCCAGCAGCATGAGGAGTTACATAGCTTCACCAACTGAACCTCTTGAGACCTTGGGCTGGATGTGATTTGAAAAAGGAGAAGACCATTCATAAGAATGCGTTAGGAAGTTTGTGAAAAATTGTGTTCCATGTCTGCAATTTTAAGCAACATTAATTAGAATTAGGGCATATAATCGCACATTGATTTACTGTAATAGTATGGGGTGAGATACAATCTGAAATTCTGCTGGGAAAACCGACTCAGATCTTTCCAAAAGCATGTCACACAGACCCTGAGTCACCATCTGCCAAGGCTTCCAGCCCACCAAAGAGCATCAGTAAGTTACAGCATGTCTTGGTGCAGAGGCTGGTGCTGATTCTCACCACGTCTCGCAGAACCAGTCGGAACCTTCTCAAGCTGCTTCCCCATTTCTATCCAGCCTGACATATCAGTCACTGGGCCCAAAGGATCTGCTATTCACTCAGAGCATAATGGAGATCATTCTCCAGCATGATATCGGTGAAACGGCTTTATAAACTTCAAAAAGGCAAAAGGGGGCTGGCAACCAAAGTGCAGTACGAATGAGCTTGTTTGCCACTAGGGGTGATAAAGAGCAACATCTGCAGACAAAAAGATTCCAAATTTCGGCATCCAGTCAAATCCTCAGTCACCCAAACATCTTTTGCTGCGAAAAATCATTAACCATAAAAGTGTGCTCTCTGGTGTGATTATCAAAATCAGAGGTCCTCACTAGATTATAAAAATTTTAACACAGACTGGTACTGCACTAAATTTAAAATCTTTCATCTTACTTGGAAAGACAGTAAGGGCTGGTCAACACCTTTCTGAAACCTATCTGGTTAAAATAAGATGCTACTCTGAGTTGCAGGACAGCCTGGACATCTCCAAACTTCTAAATAGTTTTGTGAAGCTGCTTTGAGACAATGACCATTGTTAAAAGCGCTATATAAATAAAATTGAATTGAATTGAATTGAATTGAATTGAATAAATACATAATTGGATAAGCAATCCATTTTTCAATTCCTCATCTTCATCAGTGTTACAGGGGGTCTGGAACCTATGCCAGGCAGTAGTGGATGGGCGTACAGCCTGATTGGAACAGTCCATCACAGGGCACCAACACTATGGGAACTTCAGAGATATGGGTTAGCCTCGCTGAATGCCTTTGGACTGTGGCTAGGAACTGGAGCATGACACAGGGAGGGCGTGCAAGCTTCGCACATACAGATCAGGGAAGGTGTGTGGCATTAGTGTAGCCTACTGATAAACCTAAATACACATGCATACAAAGTCAAAACACATGCCGATCAAGCTGGTTAATCCTGAAGCTAAAAAGCTCACAGCTTGATCATTATCTTCTTGATCTCCATATAATGCCTTATGTTTCTCTAGAAGGCTGTCATCCAGCGAGGCTGGTGCACATGCAGTCATGCCACACTTCTGGTAGGGACGACAGTGTTTCCTGTGGATCAGGTTTGGTGGGGGACAAATGTAATGGGGGGGGTACTACAAAAAAAAATGCAGACATCAGCCCATTGTTATGCATTTTTTTTATTATTGTTTAGTGATGACATGTCCCCTCTCTGTCTATGGAGGTAAACAACATTATATAAATTCATATAGGCTACTTATCATTTTTAGTGGTTGTTAAATTAAGTCCTCAACACATCCCATCTCCGGTACTGCACTCAATAATGTAACAACGGCTTAACTGCACTGCACACAGCTTAACTGTGTATGTGACTCAATCTAACTGCACTGCACACAGCTTAACTGTGTATGTGACTCAATCTAACTGCACTGCACACAGCCTGTGCATATGACTCAGCCAAAGTGCACTACACACATCTTAACTGTGTATGTGACTCAGTCTAACTTCAATGCACACAGTCTAACTGTGTATACGACTCAGCATAACTGCACCACACACAGCCTAACTCTTTATGTGACTCAGCCTAACAACATGGGATATGTAGCACATTTTCATCCCCACTAAGTCTTCCATGGTGTTGTGCCCTCCTAATTAATATCGATGTAGTGAATAAAGAGGGAGAAGAGAACAGCCCCGACACTTTTGATGTAGCTAATTTTATGTTCATAATGGAATAATATAGATTTGCCGTAAGATTTCTGGTGTGAGAGTCTGAAAGTGTCAGTGTCACGCCAGATGCATGAGAGCCGGGAATCGGGCTTCTAAAGCAAGCCACCATCAAGGCACTGGATTGGTTGATTGGTTGGACAGAAGTGTGCTTTTACTTGCCGTAGCGGCAAAGGTTTTGGTGTGGCGGGCTGTCAAGGTAAAATGTTACCTGTGGAAACACTGCAAGAGCAGCCTCTGTTTGACGGGAGAACCTTATTGGTCCCAGATGTATGGCCCTGAACTTCATTCCGCAATTTCCCTGACACATGTGCATTCCGAGGGAGCTTCTGTGTTACTGTGAATGGCTACAGTGAACGGCTGGAACGTAAGGTGTAGATGCTGAGCTGTTTCCTCTCCAAGCAGGAAGTAGGGGCATACTCTCTGTATGAGGCAGGGAAGCTTGACATGTACTCAGGAATATATCACCATTAAGAGCTGCCATCCAGCCATTCGTTACAGTCTTTACCAACCTAAACAGTGTGAATATATCAACCCTACACTGGCCTCCCAGCAGATTTACAGCTAAATATAAAAGATTGCACCTTCCATCATTATGATTTAATGTGAGTGCATTAGCATAACCACAAATAGAGCTCACTGACTACTGACTACAGCAGTCATTTCATACAGAGCTCATGTTTAATCTGAACTATCTGTCCAATATTGACCTAAGAGAGGTTAACTGCATATTCGAAGGACAAATGAAATATAGGCTAAATATTGTGCAAAAATGAACGGTGGTTTGAAGATGGGTGGTTATAATGTAAAAATACTAAATCCACACCAAATCTGCTTTTATTCTTTCCCTTTTCATGTTAAGTGCTTTTGGGTGGCAAAGTTAGGTAGTATATAGGATCAGAATTTTTCGTATTTTAATTAATGTTTTTGTTTAAAAAATGTGCTGGGGATTATTGCAGACGCATGTCGCATTTCACTATTGCCACTGTGTTCCTTGGAGATGCCATAGCAAACTGCGCGCAATTTTTGTATTTTTAATATCTTACCTGAAAGGTACCGGCATAATCGCCCGCATTTTCGTCCGTCTTACCCTCCTTCAAAGCAAATAGAGTAAAACCGCTGAAATACGTGGAGCCGGACGCTGACAAAGTCACTGGAAATAAAAAGAAGCAAATCAAGCGTATAATGTTAATCTGAGACTGACAAGCTGCAAACACAATGTGCCACTAAAATGCTAGTGCCATAAGTAATATTATAATTCCTCTTAATCTTATTGTTTTATAATGCATTTTGAAGGAAAGAATAAAAAAACATAAATGCATATGGTCCTTAGTGGCTGGGTAATTTTTCAACTTTTAGTTTTATAGCTCAACCCAGCTAACACACGACATACTCACGGCACACTACTGTATAAGCAGCAAACTTTGTATAGAATTAAATAAAAAAAGAAACCCTGCTTGATAACTTATAACCTGATGGACACGAACAAAGAGACAAAGGGAAACGCTAAGTATCCATCAATCCAATAAATTTTATTAATTTAAATAAAATTTACATTTTCACCATCTGCCCTAAATTTTAGAGAAATAGAGAATTTCCCATTTCAACTTAATTCCTTTTTGGTAAAATAGTTCAAAGTACTTATCGTCATAAGTATTTGGCCGAAGAGTTGAAGCAATTCTATTATACTGGAATAAATTCATAAATAGTGATACGGCGGGTCAAACTTCTAAAGTTTATATGAAATGCAAGATTACCTCTGTAGGTACTTCCAGGTCGGTAATGATGTAGATTTCCCTGCACTCTCAGGCGAAACCCCTTAAATCCTCCTCTAAAAGCCGGAGCTGTTAGGATTTTACCGCAAAAAGCATCCTCTTCACTCAAAGCGCAAAACACGCATGCAAAATGAGAGAGAAGGTAAAGGAACAGCACGTTCAACCCACTTCGGCACATCGTGCAGTGTTATTTTATTATCCTGGAACTTAATGAAAGAAAATCGACAAACTGGGAACAAAAACTACCCTAGAAAAACGATCAGTTTCTCGGGCGTCTCTCACTTGTCATAAAAATACCGAAACCATCCAGTTGACAGCGCTCCTGAATCCATTGCATGCACCTGTAATATTCACACATTTTTCTGGACCGATACCGTTGGTAGGCGAAGCACAGGAGGAGATCCCCATTGTCCCTAAATGTAAGGAGTGGGGCATATTTAAACAGCATTACGCTAGTGAATTTCACAAATTCGCCAGTCAAACAGTCCGATTAATAATGCATGAAAACCGCCTCTTTGCATGGCTCCCACCTTAGTAATTCGTTCTTGCGGTTCTGTTTGAGATGCTGAAGTGAAATGGGGTTTGGGTGTTTGGAATTAATACACTTTTAAAATGTAATTTATACACAAAATCAATAAATATTAAAGAAAACAATTTGCAACTAGCAAATTAGACTCCAGGTGATCACACGTTACCCCAGAACATTCTGTCTTATGCTGCTCCTGGT
This sequence comes from Mormyrus proboscirostris, assembly GCA_026779585.1. Lineage (NCBI taxonomy): Eukaryota > Metazoa > Chordata > Actinopteri > Osteoglossiformes > Mormyridae > Mormyrus > Mormyrus proboscirostris. Next base: position 6,799,556 of record JAODKF010000022.1, on the reverse strand, counting down.
TCTTCAGGATTACCAATAACAGGTTTCTTGCTGTGATAACTGGTTCTAATTCTGGGAGCCGTTTTATTCCTTTAATTTCCAACTTTTCCAAGCATTATGGTATTTCTTCATACCACTGCAAAAGGTGTTCCTATAACATGACCAACATAAGCCTGTTTTATTTTAGTCATTTTATCCACTTTGTTTGCAGTCTATCTTTATTAAACACCAGACAATTTTGATTTCTTATGCAGTAGCAATCGGGCAAAGTGGATTAGGCATTTTGAATGCTTCGGAATCGTATCTGGCCTTGGTATGAAACTGGAAGCACACCCGCTTGTTATAGACACCAGGGGATAAGCCAGACAGCATATTGGGTGTCTTGCCACCATCAAAGGAGGGCAGAGCAAAATATGACAGGGTGTAAGAAGCTTTGGGAACATGCTGGGCTAAAAAAACACAATTTCATATATGAGAGGGATAAATTTAATTTGAGAAACCAAGAATTGGGAGGTGTCGAATCCCTTATCATCGCTGTTAACTCCCGAGCTGAACATTGCTAGCTTGGCGAGCTTCATGATGAGCTTATTGCGGACAGAGCTGTGATGGGCCTTCTGGAGAGAAAGAGGACAAAATTCAAGGAGGAACAACTTATTATCAAAATTGTCAGAAGAGACAAAACACTGACACCGGAAGAGGAGAACAATGTGGTTGATGTATAGCTCCGTGGGATTTATGTAGGTGTCTGGAAGGTTGTGGGTTCAAATCCCATGTCCAACAGAGGGATCAAATTGCTGCTGGGCCCTTGACCTAGGTCCTAAACCCCAGCTGCTCAAGGGATGCTGATTGACTTTACTCCCCAACTCCAAAACCATTCCTCAACTTGCTTGTTTCCTTGGGCAAATCTGCCTGCTACACACACCTGGCCTCTCAGGGTAGTAGCATAGAAACAAAGACTCTTATAGAGAACCTGGAGATGAATGAATGACATGCAAATGCATTTCAGTAGAAAGGAAGTAGTAGGTGTATGTATTTATACCCTCTGCTGTGGGAGTATGCCAGTGCACGTATGCACTAAGTGTCTCTGAGCCATGTGACATAGGTTTTCAAGAAGGCATGCAGCCAATAATTAGACCAGGGGAAACGTTTTTTCAGTCTCCCATTTTGACCTGTCCAGCCATGGGCCTCTTCAGGTAATAGAAAGCACAGTAAGCCACTCAGGAGTTACCTACTAGTCGACATCATTACTATCGGCGCTCATCTCATTGGGCGGCCAAATGTGGGAGAATTTAATCTCCACAAAATTGTTTCATTGATGCTTGAAATATTACAACCACACCCTCGTGACACAAATAATGTTGACTGTCTCGTGCATGTAAAGTTGTGGAATGATGGTAAGCTAACATTTGGTACTTGTACTTAACAGGTTGAATGCAGATAATATGTGCAGCGGATTGAGATCTGAGTTTGGTGGTTCATGGTTTTTTTCCTCTCAGAAGGTACTCACCAAGACTGGCCATGAGCACCCCACAAGTCATCTGACCATAATGATCCGCCGCACATTCCTAACCATTCTCACTCACATGTTAGCTGTCTCAGTGACCATGGAATCTTGTGTTTCTCTCCATAACCTTTAAACTATTCAGTGTTGTTAATTTTGCATTTTTAATAATGGACACAAGTATTACACAAATTCTGACCTTCTTAGGGACTTTCCATCCCTAACCCTCACAAATGTGAACAGGTGACAATGCATATAAAATCCATTTTGGGTGTGGATGTCATGGAGAGCTACGTCCAGTTTGGGTGATGGACTTTAGCAGCATCTGGGAGAAACCAGCTTTGTGTCTCCCACCCAGCTGAGATGATTGCGCTGCTTCCAGCATCTCCAGTGTCTATGTCTCCTCCTACTCCCTTGTGTATTTTTCCTGCTGAAGCTCAAGAATGAGAAATGAAAATTTACCTCAAGTAACTGCAATGAATTCTCATTATTCCATGTATCTCTCCTCCATTTTTATATCTGTATGGTGTTACTTACTGTTTTCAGGACATGGACAGCATCTGAACTCCCAAATCACACTCCTGAGTGCTCCCCCCGCCACCCCTGATATGCTATACAGACAGTCCCCAGTTTATAAGTGAGCTCTATTTCTTAAATGTTCCTTTATGTCGAATCTGTATACATAAAAATGAAAAATAATAATCTAATGCACAATAACAACAACACAGCAAATTTACATACTGTTCTGCGCCTCAAGCCAACGAACCGCAGAAGCTGAGCAATATTTTCATGAGTATCACAAAGTAGTTGCATGTTTTCGTTATCACAAACCATTTTATTCAAACTGATTTTTTAAGATAATAGGCTCTCGTTTGTATGCATGGGTTGTCCATCAATTCTTAGCCCCGGGGACTGCCTGAACAGAGGAAACACATCTCTAATCTGTAGCTCAGATCAGCAAGCCACCCCAGCCGCAGATGAGAACCTCATTTATCTGCCGAACAGAGCAATGAAACACCTAGAACACCTTGCACAGTGATCACTTTGTGGATCTGATGGAGAACTCTACCACTGTCTGCTGATTAGCTGAAAAGCTTCTGAGGAACAATACGAAACTTATGGTCGATATATTCTGGAAACGTGTAAATCAATTCAGGAGTGTGCTCAGGTTGGAAAAGGACCCATTTTAATGTGCTATTTGGCTTACTTATGCGTTGCTTCTGACAAAAACATCTGCTAAATGAAAATAATAAAATAAATGAACATATATGTACAATTGAAATAGTACAAAAGATGATCAATCAGAGTATGGATGGTGGACGATGGCTGAAACAAAACGTCTGCAATGTCTGACTCGGCTGACAATGAACTTCGACAGAAGACAAGCCCTTTCAGTGCTGTTCCATGTAAAATTACATTTCATAAGAGACAATCCATACCTTCTCTTACTAATTGGTCTCATCCAGTTGAAATGAGCTTTATTTGCCAAGAACCACAGGCTACTCAACTGCTGAAATACTGAAAACTTCGCTCAACCCTTCCTTGAACTCTGTTCCTACTGTCACTTTAAAAACTACAGTCACTATATGACAATAAACTTGAAACTTGAAGACATTTGTGCAAGTATATGTACAGGTACATGGCAATGTAGGCCGCGCATCTCCCATCATGCCCTCCTTTTTTAAACAAACACACAAGCAGGCTAGAGAGAAGCTTGGCATCTGAGCACAGGGTCAGCCATCCATTCAGCGCCCCAGGGGCAGCTACCTTCCGACCACATGCCTAACCCTCTGAGGCACGCATCACACCGCCCCCGTTTTCACAACAATGCACCCGTAACAGAGAATACGTTATTCACACCAGGCAAGCAGGTAAAACCTGACTGAGCTCAAACTGCCTGCCTCACTGCTCAGGGACAAACACCTCCCTCTTCTCAATTGTGACACAGTCATAAATGTGATTCTCATTATTCGTCTACAGTATATTACATAAAGTTTGAGTCATGTAGGTTTTTGGAAAAATTACAGTACATGTTGGCTTGAGGTAAGTAGGCCTACATGTTAGCTAGAGACAGATTTGGACTAAAATACAGATCATCAGCATATTCTACAGAAACCTTATGGGCCCATGCTGTGTGTGATTGACAACTGAATTTCTGACAACACACATCAAACACAAAACCCTCAGTTCAGCTGAGGTTCCCTCAAAGCTCTGGTCCTCCTTCGCTGCTACAGAAGCACACGTACAGCAGTTTAACGTATGGGGAATAAAACTTTATCTAAATAAAATGACATTTTATTTGTTTAACAGATACTTTTATCAAAGTGATGTACAGCAGTGATTCTTAACCCATGGATTGCGACCTAAATTCTGAAAAGGTTGGAAATGTAAGCATTTTAAAACCAGCAAGTTTCCATGCTGATCCGTGATCAGATTTCCCTGCCCCAGTCCTAGTCCCAGTCCCATATAAACAGGTTTTGACAGCAAATACTTATCGCAAAACTAGCAAATATTCAACCAATCCAAGATGCCAAACCACAGATGCTTAATTTAAAATTCACTGGGGCATCCAATCAGATTTGTGCGATACACATTGATTGGTGTAAATTGCAGAGTGCACTGCGTGCTTGATTGTACTGTTAATTTAAACCTATACATGATATTGGGTCATGACTGAGCTATCATGGTAAAGCCAATGGGGTTAAGGGTCTTGCCCCGGGGCACAATGACAGAATTACTCCACCCACTGATTTTTAATTAATAAACTGCACGCTAACCATCCTAAAACAATGAGGTAAACATTGAGTCCTACCTTATCGACCTCCTGTCACGGACAGCCTTACGTTTTAATGGTACATTAACGCCTTTCCTGGAGCATACGCACCTCTTCCAAAATAAACTACTATTACTGGTAGTTCCCCCCACAAGTGCAAAACTTGCCCCACACCTACCATCGCTTTTCTGATGCTTATGTAGGGTGGTGCACAGCTAGTGAATTACTTAGGAATTAGATCAGAGCCAGGAGGCTTTGCCAATTAGTGTGTCCTGATCTCATGGATAAATGCTTCTCTTAACAAGCATCACAGAGATAGTTTTGCATCTGATAACTGCTTTGACAACCTCAAGCCAAAGACCTTTCCAAACCTTCAAGCACTGGCCAGACCTTATCAAACCAACCAGTATGTTGGACTGACTGGTCGGTGAAAATACATCATCCTTAACTTTAAAGATACATGGTACAATATAACATTCAAAATTTTTACATCGCCCATTAAATGTTTCCATTAGATAAAATAAAAATCTGCCTTATATAATATTTTTGTCCTACAGCTATTTGCTAGCCAATGAAGGCTGAATGTGGATGTGGAGCCCAGTTCAGCTCGGCAAGGGAGGGGCAGGTGGGTAGAGGAATTTTTCAGTTTTAAATATTAAGTGAATCTGTGCCACAACTTAATGATCTATTGCCAGCATGGGGAAAATATATAGAACCAAATTATTCATAACATTGTAATATCTCATTCTAGTGATGCTTAAATAATTCAGGGGTTTATTTAAGAGATTAAATGGGAAGAAAATGTTAGGTTTACTCTAATTAGAGAATATTATTATTCTGTAACTAATGCGGCATATTTGACTTTTCTGGTTTTCTCAGATTCTGAGTTCCCCAAAGAGTGTGATTTTAATAACGATAAGAGCCGTGCCTTTGGGGTGGGATCCCAGGGGACCAGTGGGACCATTTCACTCTTTTTTTTTATTGAGCAGATGCTTTGAAGCATAGCAGCCAGTATTTTTGAGAATGAAGGGTCAGTCAGCACCTGGAGCAATTAATTAATGGTGCTGCTTAGGGGCACAACTGTGAAACCGCCAATCCCAGGACTTGAACCAGCAAAAATATGATCACAGGCACGGCACCCTAACCCCGTGAGTCATTCCCCCCCCCCCCCCCAACACTTACTTCTGTTCTACCAATGAGAGAGAAGCTGACTATCAACTGATGACCCATCAGCGATCGATGTCGCCAGTGAGGTGTGACAATGGCATGTTGTCCCCCAGCCTGACGCCCAGTGTTGAGACATCCAGTGGTTGAGACGGTCCAGTGAACATCGACAGGCCCTGGATTGTTCCAAACCACTTGCACATAATTGGTCAGTCCATCGGAGTTTGTAATTGAATAATGTAGCGGAAACTCAGGTATGTTAAAGGCACATACAGATCTGAAGGGCAGAGATCTATTTGGTGAAGGGTTCTTTGGAAGATGTGCGTAGAACAGCCATTATTTACAAAAGCAGTGATGACAGTAACATGACAGAACTTCAGAGAGCGACTTCAGCGATAGCAGATATGCTAAAAGGGAAGTGGCGCTGTCTGTTTTTCTTTACTATGGGCTCTTGTGTGAACCTGTGTGGTGAATGTGGTCCTTGGTAACAGTTGCTAGGGTAAAGATACAAAATTTCTTTATATCTCCTTCCAGAATAAAAACATGCTTCTCGTTAATGTTAGCATCTCAACATTAGCATTTTCCATTATCACCAAGCAATGTTATAAATGCCAATTTAGGTTTTAATAATGCAAAATGCTTAAGGACATTTCTCTGACAGAATTCAAATAAATTTAAAGATCTAGAGGAAAACTCTTTAAATAATGACTCTTTAAAGTCATTATTAGTCTAGTGTGACTGTCTCTCGCTGGCCCAAAAACACAATGCGCGTTATCGTCCAGCTTTGTGCATATCCGATAATGGGATTGGTACTGAAAGAGAGCAGCGCAGGGATGGACTGCCTGTCCTGCAAAAACAGTTGAATATGTAGAGATTGAGCCCTTTTCTTGAGTATGTGTACGGTACCATGGTAAGGCTCTGACAATGATTTAAAGAGGCTTTATGAGACGCACATTAAGTTAATGGTGCCAAGGTCCTTAACCTTATGCTTGTGATTATTACTGCCTCCACCTGATACTGTGGATACCTTCCATTCTTCGCTTTTAATCACCATAGTAACCATCCCAGTTATGCCTTTTTGAGTTCAGCTGGGCTGAGTGAATGTCTGTCTCACACTCAGTGAGCTAAATTATATGTGCATGAATGTCACTGCTCTTATTTGTCAGTATGGGTCCTACACGCCTCACATCACAGAATAATTGGGGTGTAAAGAGGAAGAGGTGAAAAGAGTCAGTGTGAACACCAATGTCCATCCAAACTGTCACCTGACTATTAATCACTTCCAGAGAACGGGAGCCTATAGTGTTGGCTCAGGCTGGTTGAGGCATCTTTCAGGAGGAGAGCGGCATTTACAGCCTGTGCTACATGCATTGTTTACCTGATACATAGCTTATTATTTAGATGCATTTATGTAATGTGCTTTTTAAAGCCGTGATTGAAATGTAAGCATAGCTGAGGGCATGAGGAGCTGCTTTTGGAGCGCTGTGTCACGGATAATTACGCGCTTTGGTGCGAGGAAGAAGGCAGCTGTGCTACAGAAAGCAAGTGCTCGTTAAGGGAAATACACTGCGAACATCCACACTTCCTCCTCCTCCTCGCTTCACTTTTCAGTGCTGACAGCAGCAGTAACATTTCTGTTCTAAATGCTAATCCTGTCAGGGTGCTGGTGGGGGTTGGGGGGTTCCGAATACAAACTCTGAAGGTTTGAGGCCAGTGAGCCAAAGAGCCAGCCCAACATCAGTATACAGGAAATATACTCTAAGTAAAACATCTTTCTTTCCATTCTGAATGAATGTCAACAAAAATATCCACCAACACAAAGCAAAAGCTGAGAAATATTCTGAAACTAATGTGTACATAGCTGTTTCTTTGTGTCTACACCATACATAGCCTGTGCTGGCTCCCTGTGTCTACACTGTGAGTAGCCTGTGCTGATTCCCTATGTCTACACTATGCCTAGCATTTGCTGTCTCCCTGTCTATACACTTTCCACACTCCATGTGTCTACGTTGTGCATAGCACAGAGGTAATAACGTCTCTCCACTCAGCAGAGAGCATTATGCTGACTGGAAACATGCATATTGAGGCTGACAGATGACACGTCACCACAGGGCATCGTAGCAGACGCATATTAGATTCATTTATTAGCAGAAATGAGGAGCTTTGACATCTTTCTGCTAACATTATTTCCTCATCATTCTGCTGAGCAAAGATAAGAAGCTTTAAAGAGGTTTAATTAATAAATTTAAAAGCTGCCTTGTGTCTTTCCCACAAAAAAGAAAGAAAGGTAGATCTCTGCTAAAACTGAATCATTATAGTTTAGAATATGGTAGGATCCATATTTAGCCATGAGCCCCCTGCTCCCATAAACACAGACAGTAAACCCACTCGGAAAGGACATGTCCTACAATCCATACCCAAATCTACGAGAGACAGACAGACGCACAGACACACACAACACACACGCACATATACAATGTACATGCACAGAACCACATGCCCGCACATGGCAGGGGATTCAGAACAAGGCAAATGACGCCCACATACCTCCCAGAAGGCTTAAATCAGCAGGAACAAGCATCAACACTTGCATCTGCATCCCTGTCTGCACCTGCTTCTGTGCATTGACCTGCATCCCTGCCTGCATTTGCTTCTGTGCATGGACTTGCATCTGTCTGCATCTGCTTCTGTGCATGAACCTGTTTCTCTGTCTGTACCTGCTCCTGTGCGTGGACCTGCATCTCTGTCTGTACCTGCTCCTGTGCGTGGACCTGCATCTCTGTCTG
>JAODKF010000022.1:6755977-6769542 GCA_026779585.1 Mormyrus proboscirostris | reverse complement strand
TCATTCACAGGTGCCCGGCTCCTGTCTGAACCGCTGCATGTTGGCAGTCATTCACAGGTGCCCGGCTCCTGTCTGAACCGCTGCATGTTGGCAGTCATTCACAGGTGCCCGGCTCCTGTCTGAATCGCTGAGCAGCCTGCATGAGACTCACTCCGGCTGAAGGTGGCGTCACACAGGAGCGGCCCTTTCAGCTCTGCGCACCCCCATATCCAGACACCTCAGCCCCGCAGGAGCATGAGGGCATCCCGAGTAAAACACTGCGCTGATTGGTTGCGGGATCTGTCAGGTTACTGGTCAGGAATTAACTGAGCATGGATTGGTTTAGAGAAGAAGGAAAAAGATGATAAAAGCCAGGCAAATTCTCTCTCTCCCGCCCTGCCCCCCACTCCCCCACTCTTGACCATCTCCCCCTTTCTTTGGTCCATGCCCTTCCAGGAATGGGATGACGGCCCAGTGTAAGCATAGCTGGCGGGCTGCTCTTACGTCGTAGCCGCTGTTGCGGATGCCCCGTCCGCCACGCTCCCCCAACACCAGCAGGTCCATCTCATTGGTGCCGGGGCTGGGGCTGCTCAGCGACTGCCGGCTTCGGTACGTGGGGTTCCTCAGCTGGGAGCACCTGCGGGCAGACCATCTTTATCACCACCACCACCATCATCACCTTCTTCACATACTGGCTTTATGGGCAGGCTATCTTCATCGCCACCAGCATCATCATCATCATCATCATCATCATCACCACCTTCTTCACATACTGCCAATGCTGGCTTTACAAGCAGGCCATCTTCATCACCTCCGTCATCATCATCACCTCCATCATCCTCAACTTCCTGGTTCAATTTTATATTTACATTTCTATTTATTTAGCAGATGATTTTAATTGGGGGGGGGGGGGGTGCCTTGCTCAGCCACTGGATTTGAAGTCTTTGACTGTCATTGTTGTGCTGATGCTGCAAACCTGCGATTTCCTATCTGTCTGTCTGTCTGACTGTCTGTCTGTTACACTTTAAAAGCTCTTGTTGATGAAAACTAAATTAGACTCTGGAATGGAAACAAACGCTTGCAGCAGCACAACTCCGTCCAGCTGAATGGTTCTGAGTATTAATACGTGTCACATCCAGATTAGCTATAGCACATCCCCCCTCCACCCCATGCCCCAAAGCATGTCCTTTGAAATTTTGAAAAAACAATGGTTTGCTCTGCTGCCCTGCCTGGCCTTTGTTTACAAACACAAAGTCAGACTCAAACACACGCTGTGCTGCTCTCACCTCGCACTGGATTTGACGTATGTGGATCCCTGACTGGCATCCAGCGGCGCCCTCTGGTGGCCGTGAGCCCTGGAGCGGCCACTGCTCTCCACAGCGGGTAGGTCGCAGTGAGCTCTCTGCTTGGCCTTGAGACGCAGCTTGTTCCTATAGCGCTCAATGTCTGACTTCTGCTTCAGGGCCATGTTCACCTGCACATGTGGGGTTCACGCTCGCTAAAGCACTTAATCCCTCCTCACCCGGGAAGTCATCGTGAATATCCTGCCATTACCGATGGTAAACACTGCAAATCCGTCTCTGTACTGTCGGGGGACTGTGCTGTAAGGTGAACGGCTCAGTGAAACACCAGTGACAGGACAGGAGTGTGAACGAAAAGCTTTGAACTACTGAAAATAAAAGAGGCCAGGTTTCTCTTTAGTACCACTGAAGTAACCCAGCAAGGACAGGACTAAGAGTCACTGTAAATACATGGAGGAAAAGGGCTACTGATAATGTTAAGAATTTATTTATTTTATCTGTTTTTTAGTTTGTTTACTTGTTTGGTTGTTTATTTCCCTAATTGCTTTTTCCAGTATGATGTTTACATACTTTTTAATTTTTTTGTACTATTTACAAGTGTGCTGTATTTGCAAGTCTAGTGTAGCAGGTTCTTTAACAAAACTTTAAAGTCCAATAAACGACATTTGTTGTCTGAGGCTTTCAGGTATTACTCATATAATCACTGTTATTTTGAACAACTGATAAATGTCAGCATCTTGTATACTTGTTTGTGCTATGTGAGCTTGTTTGTTGTTTGTTTTCTTTACGTCTTTACCTTTACTGCTGTATGATATGTTTCTAGGGGAGTCAGTGGGCAGCACTCCTGCCTCATGCCTCCAGGGTTGGGGATTGAGTAAGAGCATGGTCAGTTTGCATGCTCTCCCAGTGTCGCATGACATATCTGAATATCGTTTTTTTTTTTTATAGTGTGTGGTCTGTAATGGCTGGGGTCTCACTCAGCCAATCAGCTGCTTCGTACCCTCTGCTTCCTGAGACAGGTGAGTATGTAGCTATAATAATGTGAGAGTAATGAAGCACAAATGTGAAGCACCAGTAATGGTGGACAGTCTCACCTCCCCATTAAGGATGCTGGAGTCCTGGCTGCGGTCAGAGGAAGGCGGGTGTGAACAGCTCTGTTGGGGGGGCGCCGGCTGAACAGAGACCAGCTGCAGGGAGCCTGAGGAGTCGTAGGGATCTGCGAAATATCAACGTGCATGTTCAAGGCAGCTGCACGCAAATAGAGGGAGAAGATGCTGAACACCTGTGCGCTCAGCGGGGGCTCCGACAGCACAGTTAATGCCCCGTGACACAGGACACCACAAAATCAGTAAACAAATGTGTACAAGCTGCAAGTAGCCAGGGGACAGGTCAAAGGAAGAGTTAACCAAAAGGCACAGAGCCCGTTACCAAATGAAGAACTCCTGCACACTATTATTACTATTGCTACATTATTACTACTACTACTAAGACATGCTGTCCAGAATACCTGCACACAAACAGTCAGGGGAGTGACTACATGCTGAATGTAATTATTATTACAGAATACCTGCACACTTCAGCGGACTGATTATACGAAGTACATTACTATCATTGCTACAGAATACCTGTATAGTCACAGTCAGGAAAGTGACTAAACACAGAACACTATTATTATAACTACAGAATACCTGCATTCTCATAGTCAGGGAACTGACTACACACAGGACATTATCATCATTACTATAGAATACCTGCACATTCACATTCAGGGGAGTGACTACCTGCAGGATATCATTATTTGTTTCTCTTTTAGGATTTTGCTTGCCTGCTGTCACGTGTTGTCTATGGTATACCAGAGGTAATGGTGTTTGGGTTATATTCCCTGTCCTCATTGTGTAATGACAGGTATAAAATGTTATGTTGATTCCTGTGGGATGTACAGTGCAGTGCTGAGAAATATTATTATTATTATTGTTATTATTATTGCAGTGATTGTCGTTGTTGTTGTTTTGTCATTAAATGATGAAGTACGATGTGCATCAAAGGCTCACCGGTCCTCTTGGGTGCTTCTTCTCGGGGGGGCTTTTGCTGGGCTGGGACCCTCTGCGTTGATGTGGCCCTGCAGGAGTTGCCCTTCCCTGATTCGCTACTGATGACGGAACCGTCCTCACTGTAACCACAGCAACAGAAGAAGCACTGAGCTATGTGGTATCCGACCCCCCCAGTTCCCCCATTAATGTTCCGGGTACAGCCTGTTATCCTGATACATGCCCACAGTGAACACAACTGAATACATTTACATGCAGTTAAATACACAGATAAACAGATGTGATTATATGTCAGGAAATAATCATTTGTGCAGGAGCCAATGACTGCCTCCGTCTCCATGGAAACCATAGAGGCTGCTCCTATACCTTCAGGGTTCACAGATTCACATAGCCTCCCACACAGGATTAAAAAAAAACACTGAATTCAGAAAGACTAAAAACACAACAAAAGACAAATCCACATTTTACATCAAGGTTGCGAGACTTAAACAGGCTTTTAAAGTTATCAGTTATATAAACCAAGCTGTCCTGCATGTTTGGTTTACTTTTCATAAGGCTGATCTATGTACCGGCAGTCTGCCAGTTCATTTATTTAAGATATTTATCTAATAAAATCACTGAACGCGAACTCATGCTAGGATACTGATTTTAGGGACGAATTGTCTGCTAAAGGCCTGAAACTGCCTGCTGTTAGACCCGCACTCTAACCAAGAGACATGATTTCCGGAATTGAGGTGAACTGAGATCTATTCCAGAATCTGGGATATTAATGACATATATTCAATAATAATTTAGGACATTTGAGGTATATTCCGGAAACCAGGATAATCAATGATTATTCCCCAACAGAAATGTCAATAATCACTTGAGTACATAGGAGAATATTCACTGAGGCGGAGATGAGCCTCCCCTGAGCTTATGTATCTATTCAAATAGATGTTTTTCTTGCCCTTGGCTGATTTTCTTTCAAGGGCAAACTGAACACAGAAAGATGCAGGCCACATGATTTCAGTCTGATACAACCCACTCTCACGGGGTCATTAAAGGACACCAAAGCAGCGTCACGTGATGTTCTGCCAGGGTCATGCGATAGACAGTTCTGTTTTATCAAGGTCAATAGGTATCACTTCCCGGTTCCAATACAGCAGAAAGCCATGCAGGGTTTTGTGTAACAATCCATGTCCTCCAAGTTGATCCTGCATATGGTCACGCTTCCCAAGCTTCTGAGGTTTAAGGCTTACTGAGATCACGCATGCTCATGTAAGCTCTCCTGGCTTGATCTAATATGGTATTACTGCCTAGTAAGACCGTAGGTTAACCAACACTGACTAGTTTACACGAAAACCACCAGCCTCTGGTTGTTACATTGAAGAAGGGGCAGTATCACAATCTATAATAATAAAACTGACTGCCGCAGGAGGACCGATGTGGTGTGAGCTTGCTAACTAGCATGCTGCAGGAGGGGGGATGAGGGCCTGCTTGGTTGCTAGGCAACCAAGCAAACACACAAGCAAATCATGGAAGGAGCCCACTGCTCAGGGACTGATCAATTATAAATACGATTGATAAATTATGAACATAGTAAAGGAGATTGAAATGTTTTTTTCTTTAACAGCAAAGCCATCAAAGGAATCAGAACTATTTGAAAATTTGGAATTCATCTTTAACACTGAATATCACAGTGATTAGTGAAAGAACACACTATAAAATCTGTTATATGGGAAAAGTTACAGAGAAACATTTTTGGTTAAATGTTGATTCCATAAAGTGTCCTGACTGGAAGCAAAAATGTGCTTGAGAGTGACACTAAAACACAGTTACAGGGAAAAGATCCATTTAAGATTTTAGATTCAGCATTTATTTCTTGGTCATGGTACTGTGTCAATAACACCTCATAAGGCGCTTCCACATTTCTCGTTTTCTTGATAATGACGCTCCTACTCTCTTTCAGCTGTCAGCCTTTTATAGATTTTTGCTCCCCCACAAAATGGCTTTCATCATCTGAGCACAAACTCGCAATTTCCAAAAGCCTTGGGGGCTAGAATGATTCTCCAAGTCTCACCTCCTATGGACCTCATTGGGCAGGGTCCTCTTCGACGCAGTTCCATTCTGGTGCAGCAGGGGGCCATCCCGGACAGACAGGGGCAGGACAATGGTTTCCTGGGTAGCGGGAACGGCTTCCTCATTGCCACCCTGCTGCCCGAGGTGTTGCTTGGCGTAGTCGAACCCTTGCACAGGCTATGGGGGAAGCACTTATAAAATCATACTTTTCCTGCAGTAGACTGAACATCATAATACAGAAAATCAAACAACCACCCATTTGTGATGCAAACCAAATTCAACACATCTCTAGAATCTCACATTTTCAAGTCTTGGGCATCCAAATTTGTGAGAAGAATGGAAGGACTGATGTGCATGAGGCTGCTTTTCTTCCCTCCGTCCCATTTATCCCTCAGCGTGACGCTTCACTTGTGTGTCCAACAGTCAGAGATTCTGCTTCTATTCTTAGCAGTTCAGTGAGCATTAAATTAACCTTGAACCAAACTGCTCTATAAGAAGCAAGGACATCTTGATAAAGGCCACTTTTGTAAGTGCTTTCAGTTTGCTCCTTTATGTCTCACTAGATCGGACACACGCCAGCAACGACTGACTGACACCATCTTTTATCCACTGATCAAGAGAGACGCTGGATTAAGCCCTGAATGCTTCACGCGCTCTTTCCCTATTGGCTGTTAATATGCCCCAGTGGATTATGGGACAAATGTGGTCTGATCTCCCTCCTGACCTCTGGCCTGTTTGCTGCTCTGACGTCAAAGGGGATAAGATTATCTCAGCATTGAGCATCACAATATCCCATGTGGGGCCTTGGCTGCCTAGGACAGACTATAAATCTGCAGCAAAGGCATCTGGGGCTTCAGCCGTCTGGGATGGCCCTCAAATCTGTAGCGAAGGTATGTGGGGCCCCAGGACAGGCCCCAAATCCGCAGCAAAGGCATGCAGGGCCTCGGCCGCCTGGGATAAGCAGCAAATCCGCAGCAAAGCCATGCGGGGCCTCAATCATCTGGGACAGCTCTCAAATATGCAACAGGACAGGCTGCAAATTCACAGCAGAGGCATGTGGGGCCTCAGGACGGGCTGCAAATCCATAGCAAATGCATGCAGGGCCTCTGCTGCCTGGAACAAGCCACACATCAGCAGCAAAGGCATGGGACAGCCCTCAAATCTGCAGGGAAGATATGTGAGGCCTCAGGACAGGCCGCAAATCTGCAGCAAAGGCATGCGGGGCCTCAGTACGGGCCCCAAATCCACAGCAAAGGCATGCAGGGCCTCAGCCATCTGGGACAGCCCTCGAATCTGCAGGGAAGATACGTGAGGCCTCAGGACAGGCCGCAAATCTGCAGCAAAGGCATGTGGGGCCTCAGGACGGGCCCCAAATCCGCAGAAAAGGCATGTGGGGCCTCAGGACGGGCCCCAAATCCGCAGAAAAGGCATGCAGGGCCTCTGCCGCCTGGGATAAGCAGCAAATCCGCAGCAAAGCCATGCGGGGCCTCAACCATCTGGGACAGCTCTCAAATATGCAACAAACGTATTTGAGGCCTCAGGACAGGCCGCAAATTCACAGCAAAGGCATGTGGGGCCTCAGGACGGGTCCCAAATCCGCAGCAAAGGCATGCAGGGCCTCTGCCGCCTGGGACGGGCTGCAAATCCGCAGCAAAGGCACGTCCCACTGACAGACTTGTTCTTCTCACAGATACCTGGTGTTCTGTCATCTTACAGGAAGCCTCTGCCCAGGATGCCATAAACTCTGCATTTTCCCCTGATACAGCTCAACCAATCTGAAATGTGTAAGCTGTGAGTGGTAGTGTATGGGGATGTCAGCTCTGATACAGAGCGACATGTTCAGCTGGAAGACAGAACAGATTTTATTCTGGCTTCTCTACCACAGCGCTAATCAGAATCACACTGGAAAAGACACCAGCCTTGTCACTGGTCCACCGCCAGATCACAAGCCAGTCACAGCAAATCCTATAGCCATCACAATACACTCACACTCAATGGCATATGAGAGAGTTTGATATTGGGGGAACACAATTAATAATTAAAAACAATGGTCTGTTTATTGGGGGGATGAAGCCAGATTAAATATTGGGAGGGACAGTCCCCCTGGCCTGTAGGACTCACAGGATTCTAGGTTCAGGGTCTTGGATTGGGGTGTCAGAGTGAGTATGTGTATATCACACCCCAAAAAGGCCTGCTTAAAACCACGCTCCCTGAGGTTCATTTTACATAGTACACAACATGAGTCACTCCAGCATCCACAAAATCAGAAATCCAGGGTACCTGGTGGTAGAAGCTGGCGTCCCTCCGATACGATGTCTAAACAAGCAAAAACAAAAATCCTGTTAGCAAAGAAAAACTACAACATTTTATACTAAAACGATCTCTCTGCAAAAATACCCATACCTTGGTACGAGGGTTCAGCTCCACCTTAAAATCCCCTCTGTTCCTCCGGCACAGCACAGCCGTGATGATGAGGACGATGACCATCACCACGGCGATGGGTACCAGCACCGCAGGGATGATCCAAAGGTTGCTGGGAGGGCTTTTCACCACAGCTGAGGCGGCACATGGCAAATCGCATGAGTCAATACTGCAGCCAGTCAGCTTTCATGGAAGAGTCTGCCTTCTAACTCGTGATTGTTTGACATTACAGCATTTAACCAATCACAGTAAGTATTTATCAAGAGAAGAGTGTTTGACACAGGAATAGTTTAAGTTTCTTACTGATTTGGTAGTTTTCAGAAAATATTACTTAGGTAAAACAGTTAAGCCTTAAAGTATGAAGTCAAATAATTTATGCACCACAATTTACAGGGGTCTGTTAGAATCCCTTTCCAGCAGTCTTACACAATCCGCTCCTCGGGGACCTGCAGCAGTCCAGGTTTTTGCTCCCTCCCTGCTCCCTACCAGGGAGCAAAATTCTGTGTGCATGTCTCTTTGTATAAAAGTTTGCCTTTATATGTGTGTATGTGGATTATGTTTATATTACATTACATTATATTTATATTACATTATATATTATATATTACATTATGTTACATTGTGGTGACCAAATGTTCCCCAAAAATGTAATAAGAACCAGTTATTCCGATGTTGTGGGGAAATGAAATGAATTTTCAAAGTTTTAATAAAAATTTGTGACCACAATGAGAAAACTAAAAATGCAAAAACTCCCCATAAAGATTTGTTTACCCGACATGTGTGCCTGCGTGTGTGTGTATGTGTGTACTTGTGTGTGGGTGTGTATGTGTATGTGTGTGTGCATATGTGTGTGTGTGCGTGCATGTGAGTGCGTGTGTGTATGTGTATATGTGTGTACTTGCGTGTGTGTGGGTGTGTGTGCATGTGTGTCTGTGTGTGTGCATGTGTGTGCGTGCATGCATGTGTGTGCACGCACAGGGTCTGCAGAGAACGTACGCTCAGCCTGGAGCTGGACAAAATAGCCCAGCGTCAGGGCCATGGTCTGGGAGTCCACCGTGTTGAGTATCTTGGCGGCCGAGGTGCCCAGCAGAGGCCGGCCTTCCAGCTGGGCGTAGTAGGTCATCTCAGCGGGGTTTTTAGGCCCTGGGACCCGCCGGACTCCGACCATCTGAACCACAGCACAGAGCAGCGCATTAGCTACAGTTACGCTTACAGGCTGATCATGTGACCACCACAGACAGCCCCCCCATGTACCAAAATGTCACAGCACTGTGGATACTTCATTGTGGAAATTTCCAGTGCCTAACCCCCCCATCTACACAGTTCCTCAAAATATCCCTCTTTTGACCCCCCCCAGAGTGCCAGCCCACCTGCACAGTGTATCCCCCTACGGTGGTGGCTCTCCGAAAGCGAGCCCCCTGTTGCTGGGCGACGGCAAACAGCTGAGCCAAACGCTGTTCCATTAAGCGTGCAAAGTTCTGATAGCCGCTGTCCAGAGATGAGCTGTCAACGTATTGGAGCACTGCAAGGGGCATGGCCAGAGCCAGAGAGACATTACTACTGATCTCCATGAAGGGGTCTGGTCCTTTAGCTCTTCCCATCATGCTGAACCAACCCCAATGGAAACACCTACTCAGCTCAGAGCTATTCCTCTAGGAATTTAAATCTGTTTTAGAAGTGACATGCAAGTCAGAAAAATACTATCTTACAGATGTATGGCTGTCAAGGAGTCCACTAGACCAGGGGTCCCCAACCACAGGGCCGCGGACCAGTACTGGGCCGTGGAGCATTTTGTTCCGGGCCGCGGTGAACAGATAACAGATGCTGTTTTATTTTGGAAAACACTTCCATCTATGGCTCATAGGTGGCAATAAGGCAACGCACTTGGTGATTACAGTAAAATCCTGTTATAGTGGACTCCCTTATAATGGAATAGCGTCTATAACAGACAAAGTCCGCTGGTCCTGGCCGTGCGCCTTTAAGAACATGCAGAAAAAGCATCGGATATAGCGGACTCACATATAACGGCATTTCGCTTATAATGGACAAACAATTTGATCCACAGGGCCGCATTTAGCTGCAGTTTTGTTCGGCTATAATTGACATGTAGCTCCGCCTACAAGGCACGTGGCATGCCGGTGATATCCAGCGCAGATATGTAGTCGGGATTATTAATAGTCACGTATCTGCTCAGGTAAAGTTGGATTACTACATGTGCAGTATAATAATCTATACCACAAGTGTTTCTGCTGGGGTGTGGCATGAGTAAATGGTGTCCTGTAGCTGTATTCTGGGCATACAGCAACTCTGGATATAACGGACTTTGGATATAATGTGCTGTTTTGCCAGGTCCCATGAAGTCTGTTATAACAGGATCTTACTGTAGTTAAATATTGCGCACCTCATTATCTTTGTTACATGTCTCCGCTCCCTCCCCCAACCCGGTATATCAGGGTAAGGGTTAGGTTTAGGGCTATCGATTAGCACTACAGTAGCCTAACTTGACAGAACACCGGCTCGTAAGAGGGAAACAAGCTCAGGGCTTCCACTTATTCAGCGGGATGGTGAGTTGTATTTTTACACACTTTGTTTTTAGTTGTTTCTATACCGGTCCGTGAAAATATTGTTTTACATGAAATTGGTTCATGGCACAAAAAAGGTCGGGGACGTCTCCACACGTCTCTTAACACGCCTTCCCCTCCCAGTCCGTGGAAATGTTAATGGAATAAAACCGGTCTGTGGTGGCAAAAAGGTTGGGGACCACTGCACTAGAAATAAGTACAGCTAGGCTGAGCTTCTGATGAACGTCCAGGTACAAGAGTCAGCAGAACTGGAGCAGAAGCTATACAACTTCTAACATTGCAAGAACCTAATAAGACAACTTTCAAATCAACAGAGTGCCACACTAAGAGCATTCAGGGAAGAAAGTCAATGTATTCCTGGAACAAATAGAATCGGCTTGTCCTAACTATAAGACATAAATAATAATAGAAAGGACACAGTCCTGATAGAGGCTAATTACCTGTGATTACCCAGAAGTCCTTGGTGGCTATGGAGGTGTTCAGGTTGTGGTACAGTAATGCTGTAGAGGGGAAAAGAAAACAAAGCCTCAGACAATGAAAAGGGTTCTGTGGAGGGCAGGCTAGATCTAGTCAACCATCTCGCTAGCAGGGGACAAAACTGTCAGTGAAGGAGTGCTTCATGTTACTCAGCATTTACACATCAGCCAAAACAGCAGGGTGTAATCAGCGCAAACATATGCTAAATGTTTACAGCGTCACTGGAGAACTACCCAGACGAATCCGAGTCTCATCTGTCTTAGAGGAACTGCAAAATAAATGACAGGACGAAATGTACACAGAAAGGAATGAGTCACCGAAAGAATAATATGGTCATGGGAGTAAGATGGTTCACCGAAAGCCCCAAACGCATCAGAATCGTGATGGTTATATCCCTAGTAGTTACCTACATCTGGGAAGGGGCTCTCCTGCATAAATTATTTAATATGGTAATTTTGCATGCTATACTAAAGTCTAGATTGGCAAGCCGCCGTTTGTGAATATAAAGCTCAATTCCAAACGTAAATAAAAGCAATAAGGTCTTATTTGCAAACTGATGAATGTGAGTCTACAAAATGCCACATGTTCAGAGGTACGCGACACTCGCGTCGCGACAGAGGGAGGCTTGGCAGCATGCCATTGGCCAGTCTGCTGCCCACATAAGACCTACAGGAGGATTGTGGGTGGCCTGAGAGCTGAGCAGATGCTACCGCTAATCGACAGAAGGCTAGTGACAAAATGCGGAGCGAGCGAGAGCAGTTTGCAAGGACGAGATCGGGCCTCAACAGTGAGGCAGCATCACTAAGGAAACGGCACGTGTGACTGGAGCCGCAGGGACACCCACGTTCAGCGATGCTCAGCGGAGGGTAGAACAGGAAGTAGCCGACCAGCTCAGCGCTGAGCTGCCCCAGGAGGCCACTGGAGATGGTGCCGTTGAGGTTCTCGCTGCCATTCCTCACCACGTAGGTCAGTGCCACAGCCTGCGACGATGGCAGCTGCCAGGCGGCCAGGACCTGCAAGGACCGAGACACGGCTGGCCAATCAAAGACAGAAAATGGGTGGAGGTGGTCTTCTGAAGAGGCAGCCTTCAAAAAGAACCATCTAAAAGCTTCAGAACCAACTGCAACTTTTTCCATTCATGCAAGATAGGACCCACATTTAGTTCTCTGTCAGGCAGCAGGTTGTTTGTGTGTGATATGAATCACTGACTTACAACAAATAAAGTCTTTTTTTAATAAAGGACATGTTCAAATGTGTGTAATGATTTCTAAAAAGTGTTTACAAAATTGAATATTTTACAGCTGTATTCCAGTTCAGTTTGTCTGGTGCAGAGGCAGCTCAGGCAGCTAGGCAAGACTAGGGTGGGTTTCACTGAGCTTTCGGGGGGTCAGGTACCTGAACAGAAAGCTTAGCGGAGTTATTGAGGACTTTGGACTGCGCCTCCATAAAGACGCTCTCCAGCCTCTGCTCCATGCTTTGGATGAAAGCACAGGAAGTGATGTCATCGCCCGGGCCCACAAACCTGAGAACTGAGTTAACACAAGCAAGGTCAGGGGGTCACATGTCTTCATACAGAGATGCGGAATTGTCCACCGCTGCGGCGAATTCAGTGCCTGCAACAGTGGAACCTGGCCAATCATCAGCCATTTATCTAAACATCTAAGAAAATTACTGAGCCAGAATCGGGACACCCGTCTTTATTTTCATATAACATGGGTGCACATTATGAAAAAGTAAGTAAATTTATGCTTATCATAATCGTCAGGACAAAGACAGTGGGCTGACTGTATGTCTTTTGCTTACTAGTCAGACTGCCACCTGATGCCGCCCCGCTCTTACCTGTCTTCACCAGCAGGGCGGGGTCAGGCGGCGGCCTCCAGGGCTCGCCGGCCAGCAGTATGGCCTGCACCAGCGGTACTGCCTGCTTTACGTCCCCCAGCAGCCGGTCGGCACCGTATGTGGCCAGGGCCTCCGCCACTGTGGACGCTGTGAGGACAGCCGAGCCGCTGACTGCGTAGTAACCCACGGTCACGTTCCATGTGCCAGTCACATTGCCAATCTGGGGGTCAAAGGTTCGGGCTTCAGTTAAAATGAGCATGACGACATACAGCCACTGATGGGCATTTTAAGATATTTCTCATTTGACAAGAAAGGAAATACCCAAAATGTCTCTCATGCACATAGCTGATAGTGATTGGTATGCTCCTTCTCCTCCTTCTCCTCCTTCCCTCATTCTCTCCTCCTCTCTCCTTCCCTTACCCTCCCATCCTCAGTCCTTCATTCCTTCTCTGCCCCTCTCCATCTCTCCTACTTCTCTCTCTCTTCCTCTCTTCTTCCACCTCCCTATTTTCTCTCCTCCTCTCTCCCCCTTCTGTTTTTCCTTCTCTCCCCTTCCCCCTTCCTCTCCTCCTCCCTCCTTCATTCCCCTCCCCTCTCTTTCCTCCTTGCTTCTTCTTCCACCTCCCCATTTTCTCTCCTCCCTTCTATCTTTCCTCCTCATTGCTTCCACCTTCCCTCTTTCCCCCCTCCTCTCTCCTTCATTCCCCTCCCATCTTTCTATCCTCCTCTCCACCTCTCTCCTGTTCTCTGTGGTGCACATGCCCTGAGGCTCAGAAGCTCGGAAAGCAAGGCAGCGTTTAAAATACCAATGAGGCAGTAGGGGCTCAAGGATGGGGAAGTTGGGGGGGGATGGGGGG
>JAODKF010000022.1:6730275-6755893 GCA_026779585.1 Mormyrus proboscirostris | reverse complement strand
GTGATGCTGTGTGGGAGAGAGGCAGGGAGGGATCCACATGGCCCAAAAATCCATGATAACATGAGAACCCTGTGGTCCATCTGACCAACTAAACCCTAACTGAGTCAAACCCTAACCCTGACCCTAAAAGGCAAAAGAAAACATTCATTAAGTATAAAATACATCAATGGTTACACAACCAAGTGTAAAAAACATTGTAGACATCGTGATCAATAAATAAAATATTAATGCTATATATTCTGAGCTGTTCCGTTTCAATACAAGCTAGTGAAGTAACTTGCTGGAATACATTCTGGGCTTCTCCCCCGGGAGGCTGACCTGAGCCTGTACGGTGCTGAGATTCAGCGCCTTCTGCAGGGCACGGCTGAGCCCACGCGGGAGGTTCTGTCTCAGTGCACCGTCCATCCTCTTCCCCCTGAAGTGGACGGACAGCACTGCAGAAGGGAGGAAGAGCCAGAGGACGCCAACGTTAGTGCCGATGAGGGAGAGACGCGCCACCACTTCACGGCCGGCCAGGGAGCCTCTCACCTGTCTTCACCCACATCTCCTCAGTGACATTGCATTGCAGCATGGGGCTCTCTGTCAGGGAGGTGTTGTACACACTGACTGCGGTCTTTGTGGGTGTGAAAGTCAGTGGTGTGGCACTTGTTGTGGTCTGCACGGAGGTTGAATCGGTTGTAGTTGTCTTCGTAGTGGTTTTCTCCAAGACCTTCCCCTCAGTCCTGCTTATGTGAATCTGCGTAGTGCTGGCCAACCACGTCATGGTGTCAGAGATGACGGTGATGGTCTTCACGGCATCCATGACTGCGGTCGTGGTCGTGATGGTCATGGTAGTCGTTTCAGGGGAGCCATCTGTCACTGTGTGTGGCGGCGCCCCAGAGGCATCTGCGGTTGTGGGGTCTACAAGCAGCGAATCGCTGGGGCCCGTCGAAGCCATGCCACGCTCCAGGTGGGTGGCATCCACTTCGCTTGGCGAGGAAACGGGCATCACTGTGGCTGGAGGCAAACCGGAGACCGGCGTCTCGTCTATGGCGTAGGGGCAAGAAGAAGAGCCACCATAAACATCACTACAGGTGCAAGAGGGAAGGGAGAAGGAAGGCTGTAGCTGACCGATCTGAAGATATGCTTGAAGGAGCAGGCATCTAGCCTGAAGTGTCTGTCAGTGGGTTAGGTGGGTCTAAGTTTGGGTGGATGTTCTAGGGTTAGGTTCTGGGTGAAGTGGGTAACAGAAGGGGATTCTGGGTAAGTGTGAGCTGAGCCTGGGACAGACCTGAGCTGTAGGCGGGATACACGCTGGTGACCAAAGGGACAGAAGATTCAGCTCCCTTGAATGGCTCTTCTGAAGGCTCTTGGTTTGTTTGGTTTCCATTGTAATTGCCAGAGCCAGCCGGGGAGACCAGCGTCTGCACTAACGTCTGGGGCCCTTCGACAGAGCCTGCCAGCATGGTGAGTATAGAGGCAAAGGCTGGCTCCTCGCGCAGGCTCTCTGCTGCCCCTGCTGGATGGACACTGCTGCGGGCAAGCTGTCCCTCCTCTACCAGCAGAACGCCAGCCAACAATTTGGTCAATCCCGCTGATGGTGTGTAGTCAGGGGGGAGGGAGGTTGAGGCCGATCCCTCATAAGCACCTTCCCCTGGAAAAGTAGGAAGAAAACAGAAAGTGCTCACACGAAGTCACTTCAACGCTCGGTTCTGATCTGTCATTCCCCAATGTTAACGCCTAGAATTACACGTTTACATTTGTTCATGTTAGGTGTCAAAGCAGAATGGTTACACTCCACCATGTCAGAGTTAAAAGCTCACATATGGCAGCAGTGATATTCAAAGCTCCAAAGCTGATTATTCACATATGGTCATGTGATGGAGTCGTACTGTCCATGAAAATAGTCACAATAATATTTAGCATCTTGTCCACAGGGGTTTCTTGGAAGACACATATGTACTGTGAAATGGACAGGAACTGAACACTCGGAATAGGCAGGTTGGATTTCCACGTGTTTCACATTCACCGGCATGAGCCTGGCTGTCGGACAGAAGGACCATGCAGGGTTTGCTTTCAGAAGTTTGCTCTCAGGATAGAACGTAGAATAATGCCGTATCAGAAGATCTTCATTACAAAGGAGACCACTGAGACCTTCCATCCTGCAGATCATCTAACACTAATTCTCAGTCTGTTAGCTCTTCTGTGACACTCTTGAAAACTAATACACTTAAAAAAACGTTATATTCCTCACTGGACCTGATGCCGTATTACGAATGAGAGACCATGGACTGTAACTTAAGTCAGACCCAGCTGAATCCAGCTTAATTATTCATCCAGTGGGGTCCGTGTAAAGCTTACAGATGGAAGATACTGAGCAGAATTTAGAGCAAGATTCAAGATTCGGGCATTTATTCTGATATGCACAGGAACAGTAGTTACACTACATGATGAAAATGAAATACAAGTACAAATGAAGGTGCCTACAGTTAGACATTAAATATGTATATACAGACAGATCACTGTCAGACTAAAAGTGCACAAAATCATTAAAGTCAGTATATTCAGAATAAGTAAATATGTTTCAAAGTGTGCGATAATTGATCTATAACAGTTACCAGGCAGTTTTCATAAACTGGAAACGTATAAAAGTATGATTATTTAAGCATGAACAGCAGTTGCATGTGTCTGGTCCTGCATGCCTGGCTGCTGACTAAGGAGGAGAGAATCACACTTGAAGGTCTACACAGATGAGCTCAGAGGATTAATGAAAATATCAGGATAAAGTGTAAAACTGCACTTGGCCCCTTCCAGTTGAATTTTGACAAGCAGCCTCGTTCAAATGGCCTATTTTCTTTGCTAAAATTATGACTCAATGATAACATTAAGTGCTATTATGAATACAATAAACTGTTTAACTACATCTGTATATTTGCATGAACGTGTAAGAGCCCCCCTGTGGATTTACTGGGTAGTGCACTGTCCTTGAGCCACGGTGGAGTGCATTTTCAAAACATATTTTCTGTTGAAATTTACATAACTATAAATTTAATGTCTGTTCACGAGGCTACTGCCCGAAGTCAGAGACTATTCATTTTCATGATTCACTTCGGCATATGCTGCCAATAAATCATAAATTGCAGAAATCACTCGTTCAAAGACATCTCAAAACGATTATTCATAGTCAACGTTATCGTTCAGGAAGTTGAGGTCAGTTACTATGAATAAATCAGTACCATTTTCCCCTCCCCACGGTTCAATGACCACCCATTTACCAGAACTGGGGATTCAGGACAGGATACTGTGGCGAACCTGGAATCAGTCCCAGGAAAGTCAGGGCACAAGGCGGGGATACCCAGGGTGGGCCATGCCAGTCTATCGCGGGACACACACACACACACACACACACAAACACACAGACACACACACAAACAAACAAACAAACAAACAAACAGGAGCTACGACGCTAACCAAAAAGACCTGCTGTTAGGCAAGAGTGCTATCCAATGAGCCGCCACTCCACCCTGCTGTTACGGTGACGCACTAACCAGCGAGCCTCCACTCCACCTTGCCTTTATGTTGCCATTTATATTAGACTACAATGCCGACAAGTCAAGCCTTTATGCTACGGCGCTAACCTAACCTCAAGCCATCGCCTTGTCCTGCTTTTATAACATGGCACTAACTGAAAAGCCACTGCTTTGCCCAGTCGTAACACTACTGGGGTAACCGACAAGCTCCACCTTGCCATTATGCTACTGCGCTAACTGACAAGCTACCAACCTGCCCTGACATCACGCTATGGCGCTAACCGACAAGCTGCCGCTCTGCACTGCTGTTACGCTACGCCATTAACCGACAAGTAGGGTACGTACTCTGTTTGGGCCCCTGTCTGCTCGCGGTTTTTCAAAAATCAACGGTGTGTCCAGGTATAGCACTGCAACTAATATGACCCAATGTTACAGGTTACAGTGGAGTACCAAGCAGTTTGCAAGGCTCATGCACACGTTTACTTTAAAAATGAAGCGACACGCAGGCATATACATACGTGTCACCCAGCTCCAGTGTTGCCAGATCTTAAATGTTGGAATATCGTACCAGCAGCTTAAAATGATCGTATGTTGAGAAAAATAATCGTACACACGCAATTTCCATTCTGACGTTGCTCAGAAAATCTGCTTCAATAACAAATATTATCATAGACTGTGTATATTATAGTGTATAATGCAACTTTTACCTACAGAACGTTTGTAAAAACCACCTCTGAGCAGAACAGCGCCTCTACCTATGTGGAGTGCTGGATGAGTCCCTCCACTGAGCAGCCCAGAATATCAGTTAAACTTAACCATCTTCTACGTGGCTTCTGTTCATCGTGTATCAAGGTCCTGCCTCTGATAATTGAAAAACGCGCCATAAAAGTTTTACAGTTTTATTAAGAATAACAAACCAGTGAGATTTTGTGCAGTTCATTTTTATAAGTCTGATGGCGATGCTGCGTATGCTTACTCTTTTCGCCTTAAAAATTTTCGTCGCAAATCCGCGCTTAAATCACTCATCATTGTTTACTTGTGGTGTGCGTCACCACGTGATACACTCGTGCGTTGATTGGCTGTAAAGGCAAGTGAGACGACTGCGCATAAACAAGCCAAGTATGTCTGCGCAGCCGGATGAAAACAGAGATCTGTACCTTGCGCTAATGAAATAACTTGGCAATAAACTGAAGGAGTAAAATTATCGTACATTATGGGATTTTTGGAATTATTGATCGTACAGAGGGTAAAATTGTCGTACAAACACGATAATTATCGTCTGGCAACACAGCCCTGCTCACCTTGGATGGCAATTTAAAGATGCAAGTTTCAAAGATCTGTTCAATAAGCCTGTCCAATAAATAACAGTCTGTGTAATATGTTCGCCCAATAAGCAAAGGTCTGTGCTGTAGGCTTGTCCAATAAATAAGAGTTTGGACAGTATCCTCATCCAATAAACAGCAGTCTATGCTGAATGCTTGTCCAATACATAACGGTTTTGGGAAGTATGCTCACCCAATAAGCTATGGTCTGTGTTATACCGTTTCCAAAACATAATGGTTGGGCAGTAAGCTTGTCCAATGAACAAGGGTTTCAGCGGTAAATTCATCCAATAAGCAGGAGTCTGGTAAGCGTATTCATCCAATAAGAAAGAGACTACAAATTAAGCTTAGACTCTCTTAATTCATTTGTAGAGAGCAATAAAAGTGACCTGTTTGTTTATAAAGCAATAGACAGGAAGCACACAAATTATCAGGCTTTTGACAAACACAAGGAAATATTAAAGCTTAGTACTAAAGATATTAATAAAAGGAACATGTACATGATGTATGAAGTGGTATCAACTGGATTTATGACACCATTGATTGCAGCTCCTATTAAGTAGACAGACACGCAGAGTACGACTCTTTGGGTTTAGATTTTTAACAATTTGCAGCTATCACACACACCTTTAGACCTGTCACATCTCCCAAGATCTATCAGCAAAAGCCCATCCCCAACCCTCCATAGTAAGAATGCTATTCACCAAGCCCTTTGTCTGTTGGCCACACCCACCATTCCACATGCTCACCAAGACTGCTGTCATTGCCAACCACACCCAGACTGTAGGATGTGCAGGATGTATAGGTCCCCAGCAAATATCTCCTCCTGGTTCATTGAAATGCGGGGCATCTCACCCACTTATTAACCGCAAGCAAACATTTACCCACCAACAGATGATACATAATGAACTTCTCCTTGCCTGATCAACATGCACAAACTGCGACGACTCATTTATAAACAGGAAGTGTATAACAAATCATTTCAACGTCCCCTACCTATGGAAGAGGTCGATGTCCCACCTCACTCTGCTCTTGGCTGAATATAAACCGTGTCTGAACTGCTGGAAGCAATCCCCAGAGTCGGCTCACGTTACGAAATCGGGGACGCGCCACAGGTGGGGCTGATGGCATGGGGGCGGGGCCTCGCCGGAGCCACGCCCTCCCACGGCTCGCCCACCTGGTCCTGCAGGGCTCCGCCCGCTAGCCAAGAGCCAAAGCTTAAGGGAACCCAGCGGGCTGTGGCAGAGGAACGGCGGAGCCTCAGAGGTCCAGGTGGTGTGGGAGGGAGGGGCGTGAGGCCTCCATCCTGAGCGGGAGGAATACAGAGCGTCAGGGGCTCAGCGCAGGTCTCCATCTGTCCCCACAGTGCCTCCCCCCACCCCCCCGGCTGGAGCAGGGTCCTGCCAGGCTCACTATCATAGGCAGCTTTAAATATGGAGAGGAGGGTCATTGGCAAAGAGCCTGGCTGCTTTACCCAGAACCGAGAGGCTGAAGACCCAGCGAGAGCTCACACTGATTACAGAGGGGTTTGGAGCATGAGGGACAAAGAGGATGCTAAAACCAAGCTATCTTTGCCATTTGCACAAGTACCAGTACAAAGAGTTCGTTTTCGCATATCCCACCATACTATCCTTTTCATACACTCATAAACAGACACACACACGCACACACACACACACACACATACACACACGCAGTCCATGTATTCATACCTTTATGGGGACTCTCCATTCTTCTGTGGGAAGAACCTTAACATTAACCTAACCCTAACATAATGACAACATTAACCCTACCCAGTTATAACCTTAATCATAAGTAACAAAAAAACAAAGCTCTTCACTTAAGAAAATGTGGTCCCCACAACTTCATTACAAAAGCACACTCAGAGATGAGAGTGAAACTTGGGGTCTGAGCACATAATCATGTCTCCAACACCCGGGAGCATTGTCCAAGGTGCTAAGAGACCAAAAGACATTAGACTATTCCATGGATTATGGGATTCAAACCAACGACCTTCCGATCAAAGGCCCAGAGACCAAACTCAGTGAGCCACAAAGAATCCTACAGAACTGCTAAAGGATACTGCGCTCCTCTTGAAACAGTCAGAAAACCAGCAGAAAAACCCAAAGACCGACTTTTGAAACCGGCGCCGATAAATCGAATAAACAAAGCTTCACTGAAGTGCGATGC
Source organism: Mormyrus proboscirostris (assembly GCA_026779585.1). Lineage (NCBI taxonomy): Eukaryota > Metazoa > Chordata > Actinopteri > Osteoglossiformes > Mormyridae > Mormyrus > Mormyrus proboscirostris. Next base: position 6,748,872 of record JAODKF010000022.1, on the reverse strand, counting down.
CCTTTCACACAGACTCTGCCAATCAATGAGAAAAGGTCATTTTAGGCCAAACCGCTTTACACATGGATGGATGGATCAGGACTGGCACGCAGGTGCAAATTCAGTCCTTTGTTCAGACTTACTTCAGGTACTTCAGGAAACAGTGAATCACTGCACGGTGCCTGTAGGAAAATACACCCTAGTGTGCAGGACACTGGGGTCTTCATTTTGACAAAATCGACACAGATTTTGAGTCGCGTTTTTCAGCATCTGCTCACGGCTGCTTATGCGCCGCACCGACTGTCTGAGTTTCCAGCAGAAACAGGCCGTAGTCAGCTGGCCCTGATCTTCGCCATAAAAGGGCAGAGACCGTGAGGGCGGCGTCAGAGGTCCGAGTAATGGGCACGGAGAGAAGCCTGCTGGCGGCCCTCCCGTGCTCAGCAGGTATCTCCCTGTCCAGGGCGCCTCGTACCCTGGCTGGATTTAGTGTAGTGTGGCGGGATGCGCTCGTGGTTAATTGGGGCCCTCCGGGCCGCTCACAAGTGTCTGACCCTCACGGCAGAGAGGGATTAATTAAAGTCCGATGGCTCTGCAGATAAAAGCAGAGGGAACGCAGTGCTCTGGAGTTTCTGAAAGAGGCAGTGGCTGTTAGCACATTAAAATGGTCTAACTGCCACCATCCCCCCCAAAAGCAGCCATCATTACGGCATCACAAGCTCTAAATCCCCAGCAATAAAACATCAGCACTCCATTTTACCACACGCTATTTCCCAGTCCTATTTTATCACTACCTTTTGGCTTTATCTGAATGTGCCGTGTCTCTCTACTGACCGTCAAATATTCACGTGCCGGCCTAAATCCCAGCGTTATCTCCTCCAATTAAAATTCAATTATTTCAATTATTCAGAGTGGTGATAATGATGTCATTAAATATGTTCCTATAGAAGATTCAATCAAGCCTCATCATCTTGATTCGCACTCAGAGTGACAGATTAAAGCATGTTATCTTTTAGCTGGGCAGAAAAAAGTCCACTGCGGGTAATGTGCTCATTTATTGAAAATCCGTATATGCATGAACAACACAACTGCACTACAGTGAGAGAGAATAGATACGTGCCTCAATGACCAGCTGGCTTTAGGCTGGTATTACAAGCTACGATATGCAGAACTGTACTGATGTACAGAGCAATAACACAATCATCACCTCAGCTGTACACATGGGCGCAGTTGCTGTTCCCTGGTTCGCCAAATACTGCCTGCACTTGCAAAGTTTGCATCCTCATCAACCATTTGTGATGAAGAAGCAGCTCAGTAACATCAAACTTCCTTGGATATGATCTTTTTAAGGTTGCATATAAAATTAATGTTAGCTAATGAGTAGCTAAATGAGATGATCATAGCTAGCTATCTGGTTAGCAGAACATGATGCTATAGTGTCTCCTAAATAAGGAATGTGCTTATTCGATATTTAGTGTGGTGACTGTTTGTGGCCAACAGGGGGCCCCCAAACCTCAGGGTCCCACACAAATGATAAAATGAAAGCCATATATCTGCCAGTTTACAGTGTCAGAGGGAGGAAGTGTGCCGTTGATGGCAGTCTAGAGAGAGGTGACCAAGAGCCCCTGAGGGAAAAGGCAGAGTAGGAGCCAGAGGAGCATTTTTCCACGGAAGCATGGTCAACATGGTGACCTGCTGATTATCTGGAGTTGGAGAACCCATCAGGAGCAGGCAATGCCAGAACGGTGGACTTCGATGCATTCTGACGGAGACTGAGCTTTGGGCGAGGACGACAGCTGACATGTCAGAGTGCTACAGGAACGTCACGGGGAGACAGCAGAACCACACAGTGGGCAGCATGCAGAGAGAGTCATGGTCACACAGCAAGGTCATGGCTAGGAGCGCTAACACAGACACGCCACGCTGAGTCACATCTTCACACTCAGGGAAAGTGTTACCAAGCTGAAGCTGTTAATCCCAGCTCACTACCCGGCGCAGTCGCAGTGCAAAACGCCCCATGATCCAAATCCCAGCTGCAGCACTGGGGCAGCAAGATGCACACATGCCAGGACCAGTCCAGCAGGAAGGCTGAACCTCACCATCGCAGATATGCATCAGGCCACTAGGTGGCTCAGGATTATCCCTTCATCTTACCCACAAGGGTCAGGAAGACTAAAACAGAGAATAGAGCAACACAGGTGAATAGGAAAGGCAGTCTAGTGTCAGTCATCACAACAGGCAGACTGAACCTTTTCAGTTCACAAACATAAGACCCACCATAAACCCATCTTTCATGTGAATCTACCCAGAGAGATGAGAAGCACGTGGTCAGATAACCACCTTAATTTCAGGCAAAACATTACTGATTAAAAGCAATTTTGACTAAAGGCTCTGTCCTCCAAACTGTGACCAACACCCTCCCAGCTGTACTTACGCAATCCTCCCTACACATCCACCCATGATACTCTACAGTACCATGCATTCACACGGCCTGACCTTCTCAACCAGCCCACCCGCTTGCTTCACCCACTGAAGCCAAGCTCTTTACGTTTCATGTCTCTACATCCTGCAGGTGCACCAAATCCCAGGGTTGGAGATGCACAGATCGGGGAGGATCAGTGACATCAGCACTAACCAAGCCACCATCAGCAGAGCAGGACTAGGCTTCTATCTCACAGCCCAACACGGGAGACAGGTGACGTATGACACAGGGATCCTGTTACACTGCAGTCTCATAAATAAACTGAACCCCTTGGAAGATGCCCCTCTGTCGGATGAGAAAGATGGAGGCCGGGGTGATCAGTCAGCCAGTTTCAGATCTGTGATTTTCTTTGTGGTGAAAAATGATTCAAGGTTACAGTGAGGGACTGGAGAATGGCCTCTATGCTTGCTATATTAGGAAGCCTTATGAAGTGTCAGGCAGAACCTGCTTTTGTCTTCAGAGCTACTTCAAGGGCTGAGGCGCTTGCAGGCTCCTTTCTGCACACCACCTCCACACCTAGTTGTTATTTTTGCACTTGTGTCCTTCTTCTTAGCACAACCTCTCCTGTGGCCTCTCTCATTAACAAGCTGATTTGGCCACAGACCTGATGCTGACTGCATTTTTGTTTAAGTCATCAAACCATTATTTTCAAGCTCTGCAGTATATGACAAGTGGCACCAAACATGTCTGGTGCCAACAATCACGCCACATTCAGAATCACTCAGATCATGTGCCTTAGCTGCTCTAATGTTTTATCAAACACTCACTCCTGTCTGTGCAGATTCTGTTTATATGCAGCTACATGATTTGCTGTTTAGAAGAGCAGGCAGTTTGTGTCGGCAAGCAGCTCTACCTCGTAAACTGGCTACTCAGTGTATGTCCTACATACACTGCTGTAATACTGGAGAGCAGAGACCCAAAGCAGCACCATGCATGAACCTCACTAGCACAAGACGGTTTAAGCATGCATCACATGACCGAGCACACCTTCAAATGCTAAACTTTCATTTGCTGAGCATGCTGGGTAATGACAACTTCCCCGCGAGGGCACTGGTAACACTATTAGGCGTGTGGCGCAGTGATAACGCACTCCAGGCAGATGGCACTGGATGCTAATTAGGGGCTACGTTCAACTGGCTCGGCTACAGATGGTGAGCGCTGTGAAGGCCCAGCGACCGAGCCGCTGGAGCAGAGCCAGCCTGATGGAGATGCTGACCTTACACAGAGACAGCAGGCGGGAAAAGCCACCAGAGCAGAAGGAGCCGTGGCACCAGTGGCTACGCTAACGTTTGACACAGATCTTGCTCTGGGTCAGAAAAGAATCACCAGGACCACAGACAGCGGTGGAGAGACCCATGAGTGACCAGGTTAGTGAAAAGACACAGTGATGGGTGAGGCCTCGGAAGGTGTCCCCAAGCACTGGTTAGTGGGAGGGGCCTCATATAGGGGAGGGGCATGGGTGGGACAGTGGGAGGGGCTTATGGCCTACAGAACAGTGACAGAAATGGGTTAGGTTGGCGTTCCCAACCTTTTGATGTTTTACGTCATGCAAAAATTTCACTGGAGAAACAACCAGGGAGGTGGGAGAATCAATATGCAATTTATTTCAATTTTTTGCGAATACATATAGACACAAATGTGAGGGGTTGTAAAAAAAAAATTTAAAAGAAATAGTAAATGTTTGGAAATTAGCCAACCTCTAAGCCAAACCCCACAGTGTCCCGCGACCTGGGGGTCCGGACCCCATAGTATAGAGCTGCCAAACAGTTTGGTACACTGAGGTAACACTCATTACGGGCAGAGCAGTAATCCCACGGACAATGAAAAAGGCTCAAGACCCCCAGGAGTGATCAGCAAACGGGCCGCGATCCAGCTCCTGCAGCCAGTGGACCCGCGGAGCCACCCGAGCAGCCAGTGAAGGGGCTTCATGTCTCTGCTTCCCAGATACTGATGCTGATCGCCACACTCAAGACAAAACAAACTCGACAGATAACAGTTAGAATCCATCGTAAAGGAGCAGTGTTCTAATTCCATCACGTTTTTGGAGTTTGCCCAAATTACATCCTAATGGTGCAAAGAATCCAGCTTTCATGGAGCTGGGGAGTGCATTAAACTCTATTTGTGTCAACCTCCGGCATACAGTTTAGTAGCTATTTAAAACGTATTTATTCATTATTTTATTTTAGAGAAGAGCAGCGTTTGGGTATAAACATGTCCACTGAAGTGGCTGCGGTATTACACCTGCCGAAATGAGGGGAGAGAGAGAGAGAGAGAGAGAGAGAGAGGGAGGAAGGGAGAATAAGCACTTTCAATCCATTCACTGCTGAAAATTATCCATATAACAATATTTATTAAAGCTGTGTCAAAGGGATTAGAATTATTTTGATGTCAATTGGTTTCTAACAATGTGTTCATTTGTTGATTTTTTTTTTTTTTTACTAGAATAGATGTGCACTTTATTTTTTATTTTGTGAAGGGTGCATAGCTACCACACTGCATCACGTTAGCAAATATTAACGAAAGACACAAACGGCATAAACACTTGTGTATTACTGCAGGGGGCACTGCATTTTACATGCCCTGTGTGTTAAGGATAAAGGCATGGAGATCGCTGCCGGAATGAAGCCAATCCTGTGTGGTACAGCTACAGGACACAAGCCTTCCCGACACCTAGAAATCAAAGCCTCACAACCAGCCCACACAAGTGTTACTAGCAAATACACACGCGACTCCCAAGTTCAGACCCGGAGCTGTAATTAACCCTTCCATCAGCACAGTGTGTGTCCAGCACCGCCGCCAGTTCTGCTCTCAAATGGGTGTTTTTGTGCCAGAAGAGCTCTGGTGCTGTCCTGTTACCCAATGACTCACAACAGGCTGATCGGAACCAGAATCTGACACCAACCCCACAGGTCCATCTCAGACATGGTGTGGGTGTGCGTGTGAACGTGCCTGTGTATGAGAAAGCTTTCTTTGCAGATAAGGCGTTCAGTATGCAGTGGCTTAGTTGGCATGCAGTGTCAGTCACACCACACCAGATGGTTAAGTGTTCAATTCCCACTGAAGGGCCATGCAGCAGAAATCTTATATGGTGCTTATGTGCTGATTTGATTTCAGTTACAATGTGTGTATCTGCATCTATATCTGTCTCTTGTGAATGTATCTGTGCCCTGTGTTCACCTGAGACTGGCTTCCAGATCACCATCACCTTGTGCTATAGGAGACAGGCAGATGTTTGGTATTTTTTATTTTTCTTTTAACACAGCCTATATGTGTTTTTACAGGTTTACGCATTCCCTGTGCACTCTGTTCGCAGTGTTGCAGTGTGATTATTTATTCTGTTCAAACCATGCTGGAACCATGACAGAAAGTCTATGCCTGTAACTGATTGGCATTGGTGTGGAGCGTGCTTGCTTTTACAGTACATTCAGCTTAACTGTTCTTGCTCTCCTACCCAACGTCAACGTTTGCATTACAAACATGCACTTTCACACTAATTTAGGTCTTTTCTACCCACCAGAAAATCATTTTCCACATCCTTTCTAAAACCCAGAGTAAATTACAATATTACAAGCGTCTCTAGGCAAACTGCATATAACAAAGTGCTGAGATCCTTCCGGAAAAGCCTACGGCTGGGGAAGACAGACCACCCTCCAGTGACAAATGATGTCACCGTGCCACAGGGGCTTTTTATGAATGCTGGTAATGCTATCCAACATCCTTTAAACACCGAAGCCTGCAGCATATTAACCTTTGCAAGGAAATCAGCAGCTAAATCGGTGAATCATGTTCGAAAACGTGCAGTACAATGACACTGTGGTTGGTAGATAGATAGATAGATAGACAGACATCTAGATAGATAGATAGATAATCAGAAGTATAACGAACCCAGGGTCACGTGTTTCGCACCCGAAGCGTCTCCAATAAAATTATGTTTAAAGTTTTGCAACTTCAGTCATTTAGGGGCCGTAAAAACTACTGTGGTAAATATGCGAATTTGCAAACGAGAGTGACCGAGGGATGGGATGTATATTATTCGTTTATTCAGATGAACTGACATGTTTTTTTTTCCTATCCGAGTTAATTAAATAAAATGAATATTAATTAATTTCGCTCCGTTACTGGGTCAAGCCAATTAAATTAACATATCCAGTTTAATGTATTTTATCAGCATCAAACGCCCTTGTCTAAAAATGAACTATATTACTGTTGTGTCAGTTGCATCTAAAGCATTCATTATAGCAGTTCATGTAGTTTCAGTGTTTTCGTTTTTTTTTCTCTTCCACAGATGGCCGGCTCTTTTAATGTGGTCACCCGGTTCAGATTTACACAGCAAAGCCGAGATTACATCCCCCTCCTAAAGCCACATCAAACTAACAAATGACATTTCCCTTACCTTCCGCTGCAAGAGCCGATTGCAAAACAAGTGCCACCATTTCTAGCAAAAGCAGACATTTCATTGGCGCCCCATCCAAAGGTATCTTTGCCTTTTTGCGAACACATACCGAGGCTCTCACACCTCTCCATCCATCCGAAACGTACAAATCATCAAGTCCGCCGCTCGCACCAGACGCCATTTGTGTGTCAAAAGGATGTATTGCAACCGTCCTCCCGAAAAAGACATCTGATCATTGTGGCAGCGGACGGAGAGAAGATCCCTTTATCTCCGGTGGTTGCGCCTTTTGCAATCATGCCGTGTTGCTCCTGCACATAGAAGCGGAAACGCATCAGACGCTTTCAGTCACTCAGTTCCCATGCTGCATGTGTGCGAAGCGACCCTCTGCGGCTCCCCAAACACAAGGCTGATATTGCAGTTAGGAGACGTCATTTTATTATGAAAGAAACGCCAGATTTCATGCGCAAGGAGGATCGTAGCGCAAGCGACCGGCAGCGTGCAATTTAACGCCACATAGTGGTTATAAAAGCTATTACTGGCCGGTAGGATAAGTCAATGTGTAGCCCTTTCGTACTCTGCGAATCACAATGATTATTTTGAAAAGGTTCAGTCCTCTTTATTGTATGTATGCATATGAGGATGATGCTGTTTGCATAATAATATTTTACCAGTTTGGTGTTGGGACAACAAACCTCAGACCCTATTGCAATTCAGTAAAACAACAAGTAAATGGCAGACATTCAGGGTAATGCAAAGGTACTTGCTACTTTGGTATGGGGTATGGGGGAATACAGTCTGTATGAGTAAAAGGGTGTATAACACACACTTAAGCTGTATTAACTGGCTTACATCTATCTGTTTAGCAGAAACTATTTCCCAAAGCAACACTCAACTGAGAAAGCAGACAGGAGCAATTGGGGTTAAGGGTCTTGCTTTGGGGACAACATTGAAATTACTCTGCTGACCACAGGATTTGAACGAGTGACCTTCTGATTAGAAGTGCAAAGCCACACATCACCACTCCATTTTTGTTTCTGATGACATTTTAATCTAGCCTCACTGCTGACAGGACAAAATTACATGGTGTCAGGATTTAAGACCAGAATGTGTAAGGTTCAAGTCCTATCCAGGGCTCTGCTAATACATTTTCAGTTAGATACACAGCTGTTTAAACAAATTACAGGTCCACTAATTCCTAAAGTACTTGTTTTATCATGTCCGCCTTTAGATAAGGGATAACAATACGACAGGTGTGTGAGGAATCCTTGGCTAAGGAGATAAACCATGTAACATGGTGCAGGGGGATTGTCCTCAGGAAGATTTTCATGTGCAAACAATCTCAGTAAAGCCCAACTACACTCATCAGGGGCAACTCCATTCTGTATCCATAATTTATGGGGTGGCATATTGGAGAATTGAAGTATATATCAGCACAGCGGTATCGAGTGGGAGGGGCAAAGTCGCATAGGAGGGCCAATGTCTCGTAGGAGGGGCAATGTGTGAGAGGTTTAAAATGAGGGACCAGGTGTCATCTGAAACCCTAATCCACATTATAAACCCCTCCTACTCAACATTGCCCCTCCTACTCGACAATCCATGCTGCAGCGATATGACTCTTTAGGTAGGGTATTTTTGTCTTGTTATTTTGAGCTGGACTGTATAGGTCAGAAGTGAACAATCATATCCGTAAACGGCCGGTGTGTAGGCAGGTTTTTGCTACAACTCCCTAATTAGGTCACTAATTAGAGGACTGATTGGCTGAAGAGTCCTCACACCTGGGTTTGAATAGCTGACCTAAAGTTTATCCCAAAAACCTGCACACATACTGGCCCTTTGCAGATAAGATTGCCCACCCCTGATATAGGTAGACAGTAAAAGGGAAATGGATCTGCACTGCACAATGCTGCTTTTGGGGAAATGCTGACTCTCCTGATATATAATATTCAATGTATAATTCTCATTTCGAAGTATTGCAGTACAGCATATGAAAACCTAACCTACAACAGCTCTGGGAAATTACACTGGCCTCAACAAAACTTTACATAAGTAAATGACTTAGGGATCATTCAATATATTGGGGGGTGGGAAGCAACCCTGTATGTAATAGAATATTATGTATCTAATTGTTGTAATCATCATGAATATGCAGTTATTATTCCTTATGATAAATCATTTTGGGATACACTTGCTGGAATGACCTCAACTCTACTTGCTAGCTATTTATTTAGATTTTGAAAGATCAGAGAGGTGGTGGAGCCCCAGAAACATTAAACCTGCACATTGTGCTTATAAGGCCTTTCCCTGGCCGTGCCCCTTTTCATGGCTGCTGTTAAATCTCTGATGTTATTCCAGTGCACCATCGTGTTGAAGGGTCTACGGTAGATATCCCAGAAGCCCTCCTGAAAAGTTAGCCACCCATATTGCCATCTGGACCCTCTCATTTCATAGGGTCTACAAATTTTCACCATCTCACCATTTTCTTCTATGAGAAATTAGTGATCCTGTTAGGACCGACCCCTGCCCTGCCCTTTTTCATTATGTCAGTGACCCTGTTCCTCTGTGTTCTTGGCTCCTGCTGTGTTCTCCTGTTCCCCAGGGTGTTGTGCTGCTTAATGGGCTGAGCGTGTGGTTGCCATTCACGCTCCCCTTTAATTGTGACTGGTTTGTGGTTAGTGGTTAGTGGGCAGCCTGTACCAGGTTTTTAATTTAATATTTATTTCTCTTGTAGACCTGTGTTAGTCAGTTGTCTTCATTGTGGATTCTTAGTTTTATTCCATTTATTTGTAATGGTCCGTTTCCTGTCATTTTGGTCTGTCCAGCTGTCTGATCCTTTTTTGATTTCCCCTCCTGTGTCTTGAATGCTTGCTAAATGCTCACACTTGTAGATCCTCATTGTGTATGTATTTAAGTGCCCGTCCGCGTTCCTCTCATTGACCAGTCATTGAGTTCAGCTGTGTTGCATGGGGCTGCCTTGTGCTAGTGTGTGCGTACATTTCCTTTAAGTCTTACCCGCCCATGTTTCTTGGTTGTCATTGGTGTTTATTCCCCTTTGTTAGCTGTAGTTTTGCTTTCTGTTTACTTACTTGTTTTGACGCCTCATGAATCCTTTGCTTTTTTTGTCCTTTTGTGCATGTTATCTAAATAAACCCTGAAACCTTACCATGGATTGTCTGTCCTTTGTCATGCCCTTTCATAACAGATCCATTACAAAGGGTCATCTTAAAAACTTTCCATAATGGGCTATTCAAACTTGCAAATGTGGAAATACTTTCAGTTGTATATTAATCATAAATTATAATCATTTAATCATTTTGACATTCTTAATGAAAAATTTTAAAATGCTTCATAACCCCCCCCACACACCCCCACCTTATACTAATGGATATTTTATACAAACATCCTGAAAGCCGATGTGCCCCCCCAGCTGGCCATATCACCTGCAAGCAGATCTGTAACTGTGCTGGAGGCACTGGAATGATGAGGCTCCACAGACAATCAACAGCTCAGTCAGGGAGTCCTGCAGGAGGCAAATCAGCACCTCCCCTGCTCACCACAGGCACCAGTACAACCCAGTATAAGAACCAGCACCCAAAAATGACCAGCCATGTACTATACAGTATGTAGTAAACTGCACAATGATAAAAACCGTCTGGCTCAGCTCCTGTGATTTAGCTGATGATTCTTTTGTAAAAGTTATAAGTTGTATAATAAAGTCTAAATTAAGTTGGATTGACTGAGATAAGAAGCAGAGCTATATTCTGCTATACTGTGTGGCACAGCTGTAATTCTACAGCCAGTTAACAATGAGGCATGCAGGCAGGAAATGCCAGGTGAGCTGGAAATAAGAAATCGGGCGGTTTGCCATGAGTCACACTTAGAATTCACATACCCCCACTTTTGAACGGTTTTGCCCACAAAACTAAAATTTTGGTTTAAATGAACTATTAGGGAATTCAGAACAACAAATGCAAACATTGTACATGTGAAAAGATATATATGGTCTTGTGCATTCAGCAATGAAGTACATACTGTAGAGTACAGACAAACATACAGTACAGTGTAAAACAGAAAAGTGCATATACAGCACATAGAGTGCAGTCTAATTTAAAATACCTTGTACACAAACAATATTATTATATTCTTATTTTGATGTTATTAGTATTATTAGTACTATGATAAAGGAAACCCCAAATGCCATTCTGTGATTTTGAATGACAGTCTGATCAGACACAAACTGATGAATATATAATTAAACAAATTTCATGTTGACAACTATCAATCTAAACTCTCTGCATTGTTTACTAATACCACAACTTATCCAAATGTCCCACATCATAAAACACTGCATAACAGCTCACTCAAGACTAATGACAGCACTGTGCTTGGCCCCACCTCCTCTAGTTGCTTAGAACCACCTCCTCTACAGTCTGATCTCTCTGAACCAATCATTTTTGTGTAAGTAAAGCACACATGAGTTAAAAAAGGCCATCATCCAACATATTGGTGTATAGTTTCCCACTTGATGCATGAAATACTCAGTGTGTATCGTCAGGGCACTTTTGCCATAGTCGTCACGATTGAGTGTGCGGTTGTCAGCTGCAATGTCAATACTTGCAACAATAGTAGAGGATTCTTTAGGATTGTCAAAGTTATTAAGAAAAAAACAGTGATGCCGAGAGCAGATATTAACTTTTATTCAGTGACGTTGCCAGCAAAATGAAACAGAAAATCTTAAGAGCAGATCTCACTCAGAAGATCTTTAAATGCCGACAGAGTTTGCGGCAATCATCTTGTCACAGTACTTGTGTTTCTATGTGTTCATTTTCATAGATAACAATACTGATCTTAGTCAACCTTCAAGAGGTTGACTTACATTGGCGGCAAATTACACCCACCCTTGGAGATTTTTCACCCTCGGGCATGAGCCACTTGGATATTTTTCTGCAGCTAATCCAGATGATCTGTCCATCCACGGGTTTAATAAGCATTAACGGGAAACATGAACGGAACCTTATATACACCCTGCACTTTCACTGGATTGAGCACAAGTTGATGTCCACATCTCAGTGGAAGTTGGATGCATGCCAGTGGAGTCTGTATTCCCTCCACGTTTCCCCTCAAACCGTATAGATTAAATGACTCTGATCCTTGGTGTGTCCTCCAACGGACCGCATTGACATGCAGCTAGTGCCGTGTCCCGTGCTCTCGCCGCGACCCCCACCTCTATTGCATTTTATAATGGCACACATACATCAGTAACTTGTAGTAACCTATCATGTGTCTCCTGAATTGAGAGAGCAAAATGAAACGTGGTTGAAGTGCTCATATCCTTAATCTGCTACCCTTCCGTTCCTTCCGACTTAGGAATTCAGTAATTCGCTGCACTGCGTTAGTCATATGAGGGCTTTTGAGTTGTAATTTTTAAAGACTGGTACTGAAAATGCAAATGAAAAAAGACAGGGACATTTTCTGGCAAGATCAGTAATTCGAGGTGTTAGTTTTTAGGTTCTCAGCAGTTTGTGTCAGTTCTGTTCTCAGTAAGACAAGTAAAACATTTTGGATATTTTTTCACATTGCCTATTTATAAAATGAAAATGAAATTGTCTAAATAAATTTAGAGGCTGTGCATCACTGTAGAGCCCAACAAAGTGGTGGCTGCATTTCTGTGGGTATAAGGGCATGATGTCAATCACTCACACCACGCTTTTGACCACGAACAGTCACTACATTAAATATCAAACAGAAACATTTCTTATTTAGGACATTGGATGCATGTTTTACTAACGAGTCTACTAGCTATGATCTTCTGTCTTTTCTCATAAGCTACTTAGTTTTTGAAACATCTGAGGGGGACAAGGGGGGCAACCAAGGTGACTTTTTAAGTGGGACCCAGAAACAACAAACCCACCCCTATGCCCAGCTGCAGGTGAGACCCCCCTGGGGGCTGGTGCCTTCACAGGAGAGCTGTGCCCTCCATACTTCAGACGTTGAGATGCCAGAACCCACCTCCCCAGCAGGGTTTCATTTGCTGAAAGTGGTCTAGTAGTAAACCATTGGAAGTGTGAAAGCCCTGAAGAGGAGAAGGGTGGAGCTGGTTGAGCAAACGTGCCAAAGGGGCAGGGAAAATCCGGGCAGCGGGTGGGCATGTGGTGGCATAGAGACACTTGGCATCTGCCAGATTTATGCTTGGCAGAGGACACACTAGCACAGTATACATAATGTAGACAGATGCGTAATAAGAGAGACCAGTGCTGTGTGTGATCGGCGGGGCGGGGGGGTTCCCCCTTTGGTATATTTTGTGGTATATTTTGCATTAGGGGTATTCAGAACCTCAAAAAAGGGACAGGTGCTCAGTGGAGTGGCCAGACAATCCATGTCAGGGAGGACACTTTGAGCTAAGATAGGATTTGGAAGCTACCATTTCAATTAAAAGGACCTGGATTTCACTTAAGCACTGAGTTCTTGCTGTGTGCTGACTGGTCAGTCTCCTATAATCACACATGTGTTAATGTGAAACAGCCGGATGAGTCTTTCAATCAAGGAAACTAACCAGTAAAAACCGAACCACTTAGCAAAGCACAGGAGCAGATATGATTCATTCAGAGATGAAGTAGTTTATAAAACCTGAAGTAGCTGACATATTCTGGCTGACATGGATTATCTGCTCACCCTAGTGCTCAGGCACCCTCAGCCCCCCATACACAGCTGACAGAGAGAGAGGGGTAAAGTAGCTACCCCTGTTATTCTGGAGGATCACGGAGGATCGTGTAATACATGTTTAAAGGGGAATCTCATCACACGCCAAGCCTGACTACACACCGTGCGAGATGTAAATTACCCCTGTTACACTCGGGGTACTGCGGAGTGGCACATGCTCGATCCTCAGTGAAAAACTGGAATAGGTTTGGGGAACTAGGTCACCCTGGATATTGGACGAAGTGACAGGGAAGGCAGTTAATGGTGAGAAATTAGAATTGAAAGGTGACCCATTACAGAAGACTTTGATTTGGATGCATAATTATTACACCATATGAGAGAAATCGGTGTCACACATTTCTGAAGAAAGAGGTGAACAAAAAGATGGGATCTGCTGGAAATAGAAGGTGCATGTTACTGAGGCTCTGAGAATGTCAGCGGCGAGGTTTGGCAAAACACAGGAGAAGTCAACAAGGCTAGTTAACCCACAATGTCCAGTGCTGCGGATGTTAAATAATTAACCTTGAACTGTTCCATTTACGTTGCGCTTAATTAGCAGGAGCTCTTTCTGAAAGAAATGCACTTTTTTTTCTTTTGCAAAAGTAGGGACAGCCAAATCCTGGAGTGACTAGAGGTTAGAGGTCTTGCTTAAGGGCATTGATCTGTGAAATCACTCCTAACTGTGGGATTTGAACTGGCAACCTTCCAATCACAGGCACATTGGCCTAACCCTCACATTGCCTACCTTAAAGGCAAAGGTCAACATGGCCCCTGAGCTTCTGCAGTTGACTTACTGTAAGGCACTGGTGAGATTCACAGCCAGACTGGTGAGATTCAACTAGACAGACGTGTTAACCAACTAAACCAGAGTATCACCTCCCTGTTCTTGTAAACAAAATGAAATGCAGCCATTTTCTGAACCTGATTTAAGGGGTTCCAGTGTAAAATATCATATTTCAATTTCAAAAGAGATCTTTAAAAGAGGAGTAAAGTCAAGCATTAAAAATAAGACCATAAATTGTTACATAATTTAGGAAATTATCAGCGAGTGTATTATTAAACGTCAGTGTCTCTCTAATGATGCTACACTAAGGAAACTAACCCAAATAACCAAGATTTTACTTCTTAGATACCAGTCAGTGTGTAATCAGACACCAGACAGAAAGTGATGAATATCCTGGCTGCTTCCATTTAGAAAAACCATCTCTGTTCAAATGCTATTGCAGGGAGAAAAGAACATAGAAATGAATGTAATGTAAAACCATGCGAATATGAATCTGTGCAAGTGATGTAAAATTATACAACAGTTGGTTCTGACCAAGAAATGTGATTGTACTAGAGGCGTCCTAAGAGTGCCATCTATAGTGACATCTATGAGTGACTCGGACATTTCACATTAATTGTATCACGTCGCTTCCCAGGTTTATCTAAAAACTGTCACATTGCCTCATTTCCACCAACATGGAGGCAGTGCTGGGCTGGTTCTCACTTGACACCTTTTTAGAACGTGCCCACATTTCCACCGGTCTCAAAAATGTTTTAGGTGGAAGTGAGAGTAAAATAAAGGTTCACATGTAATCCATTTTGTTGGATTTATTGTGATTTGGGATTTGAAGTTTTCATAAGCTGCCGAACCGAAAGGATGTTTTCAGAGTGTTTCTCATTGCAATATCACAATGTGTATAAATGCTCAAAACAATAATAAAAAGTTCTGCACAGATAACATCACACACTTTGTGATCATGTTGGTACATGTGTACCCTGTCATGTCTGCGACTGAATATGTGTTTATGGAGGAAGGAAAATAGAGAAAAGAGTAGGAAAAAGAAGAACAATAATATGGAGGATAATTTATCATTATTGTTAGTTTTGGGAGTAGGAGTAGTTCTTAATTATAATGCTTAGTCACTTAACACACTGAATGCAGTACATATGTATTCCATCCAGAGCTCAGGCACAGGAATACCGAGACGTAATTGACTTTTTTGTTTCATTTTTGTATGATAACTCTGCTGAGGGTAAGGCCCATTCGTCTTTGTCGGAAGACAGTGATCTTCGTGCAGATGCTCCCACCTTGACTGATGTTACCAGAGCTGAATTAATCAAAGCTCAGAAGGCTGATCCTTCTTTGGCTGTTTTCGATTATCCGAAAGTAGCAATATTAACTCTACCCAGTCTCTTCTTTATTTCATGAAAAATTAGGTCTTTATGAGTAAAATGGGTTCCTCCTGCATCACTGAACTCCTGGAATGCAGTGTACCAGGTGCTTGTCCCTTCTCTGTATAGACAACAAGTTTTATCGCTTGCCCATGACCATCCTTTTTCTGGTCACTTTGGAGTGCGTAAGACGCATTCTGAGACATTTCTTTTGGCCTGGTCTTTAATGTAATTTCGTTTTGTCGCACTATTAAACGACATCCTTACCGCGTAAATCCCCAGAAGCCTGCTGTACTCCGTGAAGAAATTGCTTATGGGTTAGCCATCCCCAGTGTTAGTCCATGGTGTTCTCCATGTGTTTTGGTGCCAAAACCAGACGGCACGTTCTGATTTTGCTCCAACTACAGAAAGGTAAACGGCGTAAGAAAAACGGATTCTTTTCTGCTCCTGCGTATGGAAGATTGTATTGATCGTATTGGCACTGCCACTTATGTGAGCAAACTGGATCTTTTAAAGGATTATTGGCAAGTTCTTCTTTCTCTGCATGCTTCCGAAATTTTTGCTTTTGCTACCCTGGACACCCTTATGCACTATACCATTATGGCTTTCGGACTTAAAAACGCACCTGCTACGTTCCAGCGGCCGATGAACAAAGTCTTGGGTAATGCCTCTAACTGTGAAGTCTATTTGGATGATATTGTGGCTTATACCAATACTTGGGAAGAACACATGCGTGTGCTAGAAATCGTTTTTCGGAAATTGCGTGAAGCTTCTTTAGTCTTGAATCTAGAAAAGTGTAAATTTGGTAAAGGTATGGTTACCTATTTAGGAAAGACTGTAGGGCAAGGGGTAGTCAAGCCTTTTCAGGCGAAAATAGAGGCTATAAATTTGTTCCCTGTAACTCAGAGCAAGTGTGACCTTAGGCGGTTTCTTGGTATGGCCGGTTACTATCAGGGTTTTTGTAAATATTTCTCGGATGTGGTTTTACCTCTGACTAGCCTCTTATGGAAAGGCACAATTTTTGTGTGGTCCCCAGAGTGTCAACAGGCTTTTGACACCGTTAAGCTGTTGTTGTGTCGTACTCTGGTGCTATCGACCCCTGACTTTTAACCGTTTAAACTAGAGGTGGATGCCAGCGGTACTGGGGCTGTGCTTCTTCAAGATGACATCATCCACTCAGTTATTTATCAAAAAAAATTGTAAAACACCTTGCTCTTTTGTCGGCCCTCCAACATTTTGAAGTATACCTAGGTGGAAGTAGTGTCCCAATTACCGTCTATACCGATCATAATCTACTTGTCTTCTTGGGTCAAATGTCCTCTTCGAATCAGCACTTGTTATGTTTGTCTCTAATTGTGCAAAGTTTTAATCTGGTCATTGTTCATCAACGTGGCTCAGAGAATGTAATGGCTGATGCTTTGTCGAGGCCGCATTGATTTGCGGGCCCCCAATGTATTTTTTTTGTTGTTATTGTGTGCGTGTGTGTGTATGGGTGTAAGGGTTGCAGGGAGTGACTGCCATTTGTTTTCTGCGTGTATGGCGCTTTGTCCCTGTTTTGTGGTTAGAGAGGGTTAGGATAGCGTTTGTCTTTTGTTTCATTTTTTTCTTTCTTTATTAAATATATATAAATATTTTTTCTTATGGCTTCATTCTTTTTTTCTCTATTTCCTTCTTTCTACCGAAGTTGACTTCACCAGCCTCTAATTCTGCTATTTCCAAAGATTCTAGTTTGTTCCGCTGCCTCGCCTCCCTTTTGCCCTCTGCCTAGTCTGGGGGGTGGCCCTCTGGTGGCCGCTTTCCCGCCTGCTTTTCCTCTCCTGCTCTGGGCTGGACCAACCCGCATGACCTGCTTCTTTCAGTGTATCATACCAGATCAGTACTTTCTCTTCCACTCACACAGACTAAAGGGGAAAAAACAACAAACTTCATCAAAGCATAGGGGTAGCATGGTGTGCGGGGTGTGGTCTGCCTGGGGTGGGATGTCATAGATGGGAAGCTGTCCTAGGGGCCCCACGCCTCTCCCTCTGGCCCGCTCATGGTGTGCAGTGGGCCACACCTGCCTTGGTGGGCCAAACAGCAGCCTTCCTCCAATCTTCCTTTTGCTCTGACCTCTCCTCTCTTCCATCTCTACCTCACAATGTATCATTTTTAACTTCCCCAACACACAAAAAGACACAGACACACACACACTCACACACATATGGCCACTGTTAAGGGGGAAGGACAGTATGCACACACAGCAGTCTACACATATATACCTCATAATAACACCATATGGTTCTATCATTGTATTTTTTGAGTTGATTTTTTCCCTGTCTTTCTTTTGTTCTATCTTTCCTTTCCAACAATTTGCTGTCACTTTGCTGTATAGTTTTTGACCCGCTAATAAAGAGAAATAAATAATAATTTATTAAAATAGCGATACTTCATTGAACCCTGGAGGAAGCCTTTTTTCACATATCCCATCTTGCTCTCCATGAGACAGACAGGTTAAAGCAAGAATCACAGCACAGGGTCATGCAGTGTTCTCGGGGCAATTGGGAGTTAAAGGTTTCAATCAAGAGCCCAATGCTGGATTTAAACCAACAACCATCCAATCACAAGGACAGTACGCCAACCCACTGAGCCACATATCCCACCGAGGTGGAGACCATGACTGGATTTAACCGAATCTGGCAAACATCGGTCTAGGTTTAACGTGGTTGCCTATGTAAGGGTGTCCTCACACTAGCCCGAGTACAATTGTCCCCCCTCCCCACTCCCCCTCTGGCCTGCACTCACATAGGGTTTCAGCATTCGTGCCGGAGCAGGCTTATGTCATTATGGTGCGACGGTTTCAGGATAAACAGGAAGAACGTGCGCTCTCGCTGAACGCAATGGAGTTTATCGCTCT
>JAODKF010000022.1:6703808-6722706 GCA_026779585.1 Mormyrus proboscirostris | reverse complement strand
TTTAGAGAACATTCTAGGAATGTTCGTAAAAAGGTCACATTTTGTGGAACCTTGGGAGAAAATGTAGGGGGAGCTTTCAGACAGCACAGCCCCACCCCCCCACACACACATCTCTATCTCCAGGATCAGAAGCTGGCATCCCACACTCTTCATCATGCTCTCCTACCCTGGGGGGGATGATATGGGAGTTAATTAAAATCAAATTAATTAAAAGAGTGGGCAGATAGATTACATAAGGAAAAAAATTGTCTATTCATGTAAAGCCAAATGACATTGCAAACTGAAACATAACAAATAACTCAATAAATAACTCAGCTCCATAAAAAAACATGATTCAGTGGAAGTAAATTTTATTGAATTGAATCTTCAATTGAATTTCAGATGCCAGCTGGACCACATGCTTTTGGGAGACTGATAATGCCCTTAAAGTCTTTTTATAGTATATTATAATTTGTTAACCCATTGTTGGTATTTCATACCATACATTTCAGGAAAAATATGTGTTAAAAATTAAGAGCACTGAAATAAAGATGTGAATATTTGTGTGACCTATTTTTGTCTGTGAAAGGTTATAGTTACAATTATACAGTATAGGTTACAGTTCAGTAACAGTCTCCAGTTGTAATCATTCAGGCATCAGAGATCCCACTCCGCTAACAGCAGGCTACTGACCCCTCTTACCATTCACGTGTCATAGGCTTCAAGGACAATCTGCTCCAAATTCACATGGCGACCTCAAGAATCTCCTTCCGTTTGAGTCTAATGTGGGTTTGGAGCTCTGACACCGGAATACATACATTCAGGTTCAGTGTCACACTGTCACAGCCCCCTATCCCCTCGGACCACTCCAGCCGCCAAATTTAGAATTTATAATTTAAAATATAAATATAAATCTTCAGTGTCACTGCAAAAAGTACAATTACCCAAGCAACGAAATGCTCTTTGACACCTAATTAGAATGTGCAAACTTATCGCAAAAGTGCTAGACACATCTGTACAAAATATATATGAGTGATAATAAAATAGTTAGGAAATGTACAAATGCACAATAGTTAGAAAATGCAAATTTCCTGACGCATCTCATTTACAAGCTTCACAGCTAACGGAGCAGTACGTCTAAATAAGATATGACGGAGAGTCTGTGCCACAATCTCAGTTAAAAGTCCGGCATTTACTCAGAACAGCTACCAGCAGCGCAAATTTGGTCGCCGGAAATGACGCGGTATGACGGACCTCGACTCCGTGTACAAGATCCGTGTCGGGTTTTCACCTCCGATTCGGTGCCCGCAGTACATGTGAAGGCGCGCCCCCACGTGGCACGCCGTAGCAGTGCAGCCCCATTCCCATACTTATTAACAGTGGGCTTTCTGTTCTGCCGCTTACTCTAAATGGTATACATAAATAAACATAAAATTACCGACCCAACTGCAGGAAGAACAAAACTTTCTGTTCTAACATGCATAAATCTGTTGAACGTATTACGTAAAATGTATTGTGCACGGTAAATAGACTATATAAGCGGTAAGCGAATGCGCCTGAAAAGGAAAATTGTGTGAGCTGGCTGGAGTGAGATTTTCAATTCGAGAAAAGTCTGCATACACATGCAGACGCATTTACAAGTACGTAACAGTTTTATTACCTTGTAAGTAGTTGGTATTGTTTGCAAACAGCCCCGACCCTTCTGATGTTGTTTTGGGGGCTTATAACTGAATAATACACATTTGTCGTAAGGTTTCTTGCAGGATCGTGAGAGTCATAAAGCATGAGTGCCACCCCAGACGCGTGAGAGTTGGCAACCGTGTAACTTTAAATACCATTACAATCTGTTTGAGTCTTCCAACTCATGTCTGCTCCCAAAACGCATTGCACCTGACCCCCACTTTTAACCTCGTTGGCGGCGAGCCCCCTAGACGGCCCTCATCACCACAAGCATTGGGACAACAATGATGCAATACCTCTATAAATTATACTGTACAAATCAGAAATTGCCCAGATTTATATTTGCGGACCTTACATTAATCTTAAAATATATGTCATTAACGACATTATTAATGAAACACTTAAACTGAAAGAACCCAAACCGTGTTAACATTAACAAAATGCTTGGAGGACATTAACAAAACAAAACATAACAAAACAAAGATTCAATAAACCCACTAGGATACGGTTTATTACTAAATGAAAGGTTGCCATCAGAAGATTATACGGAATGCACATTTTCTTACAGAATAGTTAGTCATAACAGTTTCATAATGGTAACTGATAAACCCTCTAGGTTGTACTTCAAAGGATATTAAAACTTCTTAGAGTTATGAAGCGTTGTAGTGGCATAACCATATAATTACCCTAATAATGCTAGGGACTGAGGATTTTAATACTGAATAACGACAGACACGTGTGCTTTTATAACCTAGCCTACTTCTGTACTGTATAATCTCTTTGAAGTAAATTACCAAGACATGGTCGATTATTTAAAACAGCAAATTCAATAAATTCAGGCATCAGCCATCGTTTAGACCGTCGTTGAGATGCTTGAGCTCCTTAATTAGCTTTAATAATTAAAAATGATTCACTATTTTTTATATTAGGCCTATATCTAATACCTGTAGTAGAAAAATCTTCAAGATTCCTCGCCTGGAGATAAGTATGGGGAAACTCACAGTTCATTTGCGCAAGGAATGTGTACGTAAGAATAACTTACAGCTGGGTTATAGCCGCTTATAGTGCCAGTCAATTAAACCAACTGTGGGTGAGGTTGTGCTGTACGAAGGAAATTAATGGAATCTGTGAATAGGCTGATGTTATGCATTGCACTGTGATTTTAGAGAAACCACAGATAAGCTGATGGTTGAATAAAATGCGTGCATGAAATGTCAATATACTGAAATTTTAATGTAATGAAAACTAAATCGCAGTGATATTAAACTTAATACATAACAAATGACGTTATTAAAAAGATTCTGCACTTTCATTTAAAATGGTGAAAATCGTATTTTATTAAGCATTCTACAAGACAAATAAGTAACGTTATTGCCCCTGGGAGCCACGTGTACTCCCGTTGTTTACGCCTATACAACAAAGCCTATCGCTTATCCGATACCTTTATTCAGCAGTATAATAAATGAACAAGCAGGTTTGTGCTTGAAACATCAATAAAGGTAGAAATTTATGGAGAAAATACAGGTTATCTGAACTCATTCTTATTAGCTTAATTGTACCGTTTTATTGAGGCTTCTATTGGAGGATTCAAACGTCATCTCACTGTACTTGTACAGTTACAATATAGATATTTTGTATCTTATCGATCACCATTTCTCCCATAATCAGGGGCGTTGCTAAAGATTTTTGGCCCCATAAAAGCATATCATATTGGATCCCTCAGGCCAGACCAGTTCAGTTACGTTCCAATTTTTTTAGGGCCCCTGTCACTCAGGAGTCCTTGGAATCGTCCTAACACCCTCCACACCTTTACGGTGCCCCTGCTCATAATTGCCAGGTAATGGATTATTGGTGCATTTTGTGGATGTTTTTAAATAACACAATGCATTTTTATTATGATAAGTGGGCTTATTGTATAACTGATGCAACGGGACTAGTAAGAGCTGAAGTTAAACTTTGGATTGGAAAGCTGTGTTCAGCATCAGCAGGTAGAGTCCGTGTGCTCCGGCAGGGGGGGGACGCCGAGTCACGTGACGTGCGGGTGAATGAAAGGCGCTGCTGTATGACCGCGGTGCGGGACACCGAGCGGCCGGACAGCGGCGATCATGCGGCCGCCGGCGTCGGAACTGAACGCTCATGGACCACCAGCCAAAGTGCAGCCTCACGCAAACCGTGCTCTTTATTAAAAATGAAATGCAAGAGTACCACAGCGAACAGGTACTTAACTAAGTAAGGTAAGGACAAGCAGGTATATATATATATATAATTAACATTTTGTGCATTTAAGTCCACATTTTTTGCCATATGTGGAGGTAGCGTTGAAATTCTTTTGGTTTGCATTATTTATTGCGGTTTCATTTTCTGATGGGATAAAGTGAGCGCTGTTTAATTATGGCTATACTTTGTTACGGGTGCTCACTACAAGTGTCATAAATACTTCACTCCTAGTTTAGAAAAAAACTCTAATGAACAGCTGGAAAAGTTAGCTGCGATGCCTATTCATGTTCATGCATTCATGTTCCCTGGTTACTGATGTGAGATGTCCTGATTAAGACTCAGAGCCAGATAGTAAATCTGCTGCCGGGTTTTGTGGTATTGCTTTGTACAACCCGTGGACCTCTGCTGTTTACCAGTCTTGCAACGACCTATGAACATTCAGGGTGTTCCACAAAGTGAGATTTCTCAGTTAGCTGGGTTAACTTAAGCTAGAAGTTGTGATTGTCCAAGAGGAGTTTAAGTAAGGAGCATTCCTATTGGACTTTCATGACTTCTAGCTTAAGTTAACCCAGCTAACTGAGGTCTTGCTTTGTGGAACACTCCCCCGCTGTTTTCCTGTCTTGTTTTTACCTGTGGACCTCCAGTTTGTCCTTTCTTTACATGGTTAGCTCAGTTTTATGAACCCAAAAGAGCGGAGATTTCACTGTGTATCACAGTACTGCTGCAGTTTCATGCACCGTAAAACCAAATGTGAAACAGCAACAGTTTAGAAAGTTCAGGATGTGATTGGATCAAAGCCCAGGTTCATGAAACTTCATACATCTTCAATTATTCAGATATACCTGTGTTGGCAGCAAAGCCATAATTATAATATATATTGGGGGAACACATTCTTCTCAGTATTCAGATATGCTCACTTTGTCCCCACAATATACAACCTTGGTCACCCCCTAATATTGATTCCATGGCTACGACTATAGTTGGCAGTCAGGCACATACACTTTTATGAATCCTTTGCAAAAAAGTCTGAATGACTGGAGAATTTATTAGGAAATGGTCTGGTAGAGGTCTATATTGGAGTGACATACAATTGAGTGTTTATTTGAAAGACTGTGGTCCTGGCATGAAGAGACCCGGAGTCCCAGAACTGTTACGATGTCACCCCCTTAGCAAGCTATCTTAGGCTAACTGCTGCAGCGTTGTAGTTGTTGACGTTTTGAAAAATGGGGTGGAGCTGCACTGTTGCTTCCTGCTGGGCGTCTCCGGCTGCGCCGATGCTGGACAGGGGATTGCAGTGTATCTGTGGGATGACATCATACACCAGAAGGCTGCAGTCAAAACACACCAAGTGATTGTTAGCTCATCAGCCTACAAAGGACAAGCTGTTGGGTGTGCCAGCTGTCGTCAGTGTCCGGCACGTAGCTCTTCTACAAAACACAGCGAGCTGTATCCTGTACTCCATTCATGTCCTGTAGATAGTGTGTCTGAATGGTTCTTTAGGTGAAGTGGTTTTCTGGTTGCTAGTTAGAAAAGCAATGCAGAATGTCAGAGAAGCCTTGTATTGTATCTGAGGGTGCGGAACTTGTGGGGCTGCCATCATAGGTTACTGGGGGAGCCGGATCCAGGCGTGTGTCGGACCTCACACTGCAGCTATGGGGCGTCCAGTCAGGCAGCTCCTTTGCCTGGACGTCGGTAATTTAATCTGTTTCCTTGGTTTCCACCTCCACCTGTAACTACTGCCCCCTTAGACACAGGCTGCCTGAAAACAGCACAGCCAGTGTGAGAGACAGTGGAAAAAGACACCTACACCTTGTCCATTGCATGCATGCATGTTCCACTGCATCTACGCATTCAGAACTGCAATTACAAAATTATTTTTACTGCATGTGCGCAATCATCACTACATCTATACATTATGTACACTGTATGTAAGACATGCTGCTTTCTGTTACACACACATGCACATGCAGATTAGGTATCTATATCTTTCAGGGGACTCTTCATTGACTTCTATGGGCATAACCCAAATCCCAGCTAAGACAACCTTAACCCCTACCCAGCCCAAACCTTAACCATAAGCAATCAAACAAAGTACACGACATCTGGCGTTTTTAGTTTTTTGATTGCAGTCACAGATTTTTAGAAAATTGATCAATGGCCATTACCTTAAAAATGATACTGTTTTGTTTTTCGCAGGCACTCAGCTCTCATATTGCACAATATTGCTGTGCGTGGTATCATTTTAAGGGTAAGACATTTTAGATCTTATTTTGTACTGCTTTTGTGCGGTTAATATCCCTATATATCTGTAAACGTATAGAATACATGCATATATGCTGTATATATAAATATAGGCGACTGAGTGAGAGTTTAATAGACAGGTAATGCAGAATGACAGTGTCTTCACTCTTTCTGGCCTGCTAAGTGTGTCGGATTCTCCCGTGGTCCCTGACCTGCCTGCAGAATAGCCGTAGCGCTGACAGCATTTCACAGGCCTGAGCGTCCTCTGTTCACCCTGGCCTGTCTCTGGGTGTGTTCCCTCTTCATCCAGAGGACACTGCATGCGCTGCGCAGTGTTGTGCATTGCTGGTTCCATTCTGCTGGCCGGTATTGTGAATGCACAGTATCCTCCTGTTTAACTTAGGAATTAATTGTCTGTGAAGGAATAGTGACTCCATGGGGATACATGGGCTATATAATCAAGCCCATTTACGCCGTGATCCTTCGGCCATTCATTAAAGTTGCCTTTTGTATGATGACCCTGTCTGTGAAGCAGGCAGCTTATTAACCAGCTTATCTCTCCCCCCAGTGCCTGACACTGAATGACTCAGAGCCAAGTTTGTCAGTTTGCATCTGATATCGTTCTGCTCTGAGTTACTCTGAGCGGAGATAGATGCACTTTCAGGAGAATGGAGAATTAGGGCAATTAGTGTCAAGTAGAAGTAGTTTGGAAAAAATACCTGAATGGTAATGGATTGGCAGGGGAGCAAATTCTAGCCTCAATTTGGAGTTGGTGTGCTCTCTATGGGTCTGCCATAAGATAAGATAAGATAAGATTCAGCCTCATACAGCAGCAGGCTGTAGATAGTTGAGGTCCAGGAAGTACAAATCCAGACCAGGATTTTGTTTCAACCAACTAGTTGAGTATATAGCGCCACAGTCCCATAATACTCAGCTGATTGGTTGAAACAAAATTTTGGTCTGGACTTTTGTTTTCTTGAACTGAACTATACACCTCTAGCAGCAGGGTAGGTACACACAGAGAAACATGGTGCGTACAAACAAATATGTAGTGTGAAATATATATATATGAACAGATAGCACCGGTTTGCTTTAGTATGCCTTGACTAGCTGCACACACCTGTAATTGTCTAAATTGCAGCCTGTGTGTGATTGCGAGTGTATGCTCTGTGACTGACTGGCATCCCACCCAGAGTGACCCTAACCCCAGGTGCATTGTTATCCTCTACAGAATAAGTGCTATGAAATAGATAGATAGACAAAGTGGTCTCTTATTGTACAATGGACAATACCTACAATAGAAAGCATGCTGTTCGGATTTGGGATTATGGAATTTAACAGCCTTTAATGGGAAGAAAACAGCAGCACAAAACAAACTAGGAAACCTTAAAATGCACAAAGATGCAAAGAAATGCAGAAAAGACTTTAAAACCATGGAAGGAAGCACAAACATGGCAGAGCCGCTTTTTACCTTTTTGCATGCTCCACAGCAGAGCTTTAATCCTGCTGTTCGCATAGCTGCCGTTGGCAGTAATCCTCTTGGGTTACGGTTACGCTTAAGGGTAGGGTATTGTGCAGTTTATGGTGACATTCATTCCAGATTTACCGCCATCTCAACACCACCTTGGTTTAACACTAGTGAAAATGAAGGTGAGCTCTTGAGCGAGTGATTATGTCATCAAGGAATGGCTTAATCCAAGAAAAACGTTTAATTATTTAAGATGGAGTTATTATTACCATCGAGTACAAAACAGTACTGCAAAGTTGCAAGTTAACTGTCAGTCCCAGGGATGAAATATGGTATAATGGGGTTATTACAATGGTATTATTGCTGATTGTGTGTATCGACCGGCTTTGCAGGTGATCCAGAAAGGTGGAGCTGTCATGGCCACACAGGCGAGTCACATGCTCGAAGCAGCCCTGGAGCGCATGGATGACATCATCGCAGGTGGGGGGACGCCAGCGTTTTAACTGACTTTTCAATTAGGCATCCTCGGTGAAAAATTTGCCATTTGCACTAGTACATAGGAATCCCTTAGTTTTCACATATCCCACCATGCTCTGCTTTTTAAGACAGACACAAAAATATAGTGGTGAGAGTGAAATGTGGTGTTTGAGTGCAGAGTCAGCCATCCATCCAGGATCCCTGGACCATTTTTCAAAGAGCCCAACAGTGATGTGGCTACTCTGCTGAGCACAGGATTTGAACCATTGCTCATGGAATCGGAGTCCAGTCATTAATAAGTAACAATGCTGATCTGTGTCATACCAGCTCTCTTCTGTGATTGGTCAGGAGCCGAACACTCAGTCGCCAAGTACAGTATCATGTTGTTTGGATGTCCCAGGAGGATCATGTTTTGCTGGGATAAGTTGTCATTATATTTTGTTATATTTTTATTATACTCTGTTGTTCTTGGGCTCCATTTCTCTTTTTTCTTTTTCTTTAGGCTCTCTTTATGTCTTTAATAGTTTGTTTGCCAGTCCAAATGTAAATGCTGTTTTCCTTCACTTTTATCATCTAAACTAAAATGCCTGTCAGACACGTACATGCAGGACATATACATGAAAATATGCAAAAAAAAGTCCAGCTACACTTACTTGCATATTAGAAGAATTCAGTAGATGTGTAAGATCGGTGTCAGTTGGGACAAGGAGAGTCATGTGACTGGGCAGGGGTAGTGGGGCGTTTCCTGGGTCCCTTGGGATACCGAAGGTTGGGCGTGTGGATAAGACACCCAGACAGCTGTCCGGGCTCTAGAAAAAACGAGACCAAGCCCAGCAAGAACGCTTAGAAGGCCAGAATCTACACGAATAAAAATACTTCATATTCAATAATAGGCGTAGAAGCAGAAATTGAAATAGTGCAGCTATACTCAGGGTAGTTTTAGAACCAGTAAGGTCAAGTTGTGATAGTACTGTGACAAATTAAGTATGTCAAAACTGAATACCTTTTCCCTGAGTGCTTCTAATTAACTCATAGGTGTCACAGTACAGTTTATCTCTATTGCTTTGGCACCTTTCATGAAACATACTTAACATTCTCAAGACTATAAGAGCATTTCTCAAAACAGTTCATGCATATAGCATGACGCCGTGGTTTAGCAGCAAAAACCTGTAACTTATCCATAACGATTAACTCATGTCTCAAAAACAAATAATAACAATGAATGAGTCAGTGCCACCAAAAGTACAATCAGCATCGCTTTAACCATGAGAGTCAAAGTGCTTAGATATATACTGTCAAAATGTCAGTGTAAGGACATTGCTCAGCTCCAAAATATTAGAGCATGTAAAGAATGCTGCCCTGTGTATCTCAAGACAGCACAAAAGCAAACAAAAAGTCACACAGCACCGTGTTACACAAAAACAGCCGTATCAACAATGCCGTATCACTGCAGTTTGAGGAATGCATTTTTAAATCATTCTGAAATCTTGGTTGTCTGTTCTGCATGTGGTGGCTAACAGGATGATCACATACATACAGTATATAGTTTTGGGTGAAACTACATAATCTATTTTGACCAACAAGGCTAAAACGACTGAAAATTGTGCCATATGTTAACAATTGTACAAAATCATTTGCATATATGTGCTAAAACATTTGGAAATTTGTGCGAAACAATGTGAAATGGTGTTCTGCTGTGCAAAAGTGACAAAATGGTGTGGGGATTACACTCGTTGTTTTGCAGATGTTAATTGTCATTTGAGAAATGCTCCAAGGCAATTCGAGAAAACCTAAAATAGTTCATTATTAGCTGATATTAACTTCTTTGCTCACGTAATGATAATTATCTCAAATGGAGCTGACAGACTTTGTCCCCTGAACTGACTGAGTATGGCCTTTCTAAGCTAACAGTTTTGGTTCATCTGCTCTAGCACAGCACCCTCTAGTGGTGCCACCATGTATGGCCCTTCCATCCTCTCTTCATATTTCTCTAGGCAGCTGCGAGCTGCTACTTTCTCAACAGCACGGTACATTCTGTCTGCTTCTGTTACCCAGGCCTCGCCTGCGTGTGACATTGTGCTGGAAGTGTGCACCGTGATGACATGTGCTATATTTAGGGCTGGTTAATCATTTTGAAATGCAGAAGGACCAGAACCCAGGGTGACTTCACCATTAACACGGTTACAGTGTATCTTAGTGTTGTTTCATTTTACAGTTTGACACATTCCTGAAAAGCAAGTACTGAGTCCCGAATGCAGTTTGCGTAAGACCTCTCTGTGCCCCTGTGTTCACTTCTCAGGTGAGCATCGTCTTGTCGGTTTAATAACTGATACGTCCCCCGTAGGCAGGCAGGACTCCATGTTACAGCTTTTCTCAATTGCACTGGAGCATTTCCCAAATGACAGTTAACAATTAACAACGAGTGCAACCCCCATATCACAATCATTTCTTATTGCTTCACACAAATTTCCAAATGTTTTAGTACAAAGATGCAAATGGTTTTGTACAATTGTCATCATCTGGCAGAATTTTCTTTTGCTTCAGTGTGTTTGGACCAAATACTTTTGTAGTTTCCCGCTGTAACAATTTTACGCCCTAAACTTTATGTGATTAGCCATGACATGCAAATCAAGTTTCAGAATGATTTACGAATATTTTCCATAAATTGCAGTGATATGGCATTTATTATATTTATCGTTCCCACAGTACATGATTTGTTATAATTTAGCTATTTTTGTGTTACGCAGTGCTGTGTGACTGTTTCGTTTGCTATTGTTCTGTGTCTTGAGATCTGAAGAAGTTACATGTGCGTGTGCATGCTTTCTCTTGCCAGTGAACTTTACATACTGTAATGCAGAGGTTTGCAGTGTTGAAATTAGTGTCTCGGACATGAGGAAGTATCAGTTTGCTAATGAAAAAAACGATCGGTCAGTGACGATGAGAAAGTGAGAACCGACTGTCATTCAGCATTGTGGAGCTCAGGAGCAGACTTACACTGACAAACCGACAATATAGCTAAGCTTCTTGACTCATGGTTAAAGCAATGCTGATTGTACATTTTATTTTGGTGTCACTAACTAATTGATTGATAGAATTATTTGCTTTTCACATGAATTGATTGTTTTGGGTGAGTTACGGAATTTTGTAGCTTAACCTTACTGTCATGCAATATGCATGAATTGTTTTGAGAAATGCTCTTATAGTCACAGGAATGTGTAAAGCTCAGAGGATTAGAACCCTGTGCCTGTGACTGGAAAGTTGCTGGTTCAAATCCCAGCAGCAGCAGAGTGGATTCTCTAATGGGCCCTTAACCCTGAATTGCTGCTGGGACCGGCTGAACCCACTTTCTTAAAAATGTGCATCATTTTGCTTAAAAGCATCTGCTAAATAGAGATAAAATTTCCTGAACCCTGTAACAGCTGTGTGACCCTAGCAGCCCTCTTCCTCCCGACGGACCCTGGCCCACGCCTTCTGTGTCGCCCCCAGGTTCCAGCGGCTTGGGGGGGCAGCCGGAGGTGCTGCGACTGGCTGAGGAGCTCAGCTTCGCCTTGGAGGCCCAGCCCAGCCTGGAACAAAGAGACACCTTAAGGAAGCAGGTCCCCGAGAGCACAGTTCGTACCCTCCAGGAGTGGCTGCAGGTGTGCACGGTGAAGGGTCCACTTCAGAAGAATATTCTGTAGTACATCTTTCTGAAGAGCATCCATGTAAAGTGTGTTCTTCTACAGAAGATCATGCTTCAGTCCTCTCATTCACAGCAGATGATGCTGCAGTAATCACAGTAGGTCAATCTATAAATGATACCCTGCTCCAGAGGATGACTATGCTGCAGTGTCTACCATTCAGGATGTTGTAGAAGCCCGTTCCAGGTCATGGACAGTTTCAGCTGGTCCACTGATCTGAGGGAACTCTGTGTTTTCAGCATCTGTGTGAATTGCACTAATGAGATACAGCTTGTGTTGACACTGAGCCGGCTGCTCCTCCTAGTGGCAGGTCTCTGAGCTGGGCTTTCTTCTCCAGCTGTACTCCTGCCATCAGACTGGAGTCAAGAGCCGTCTGAGTTACCAAGGGCAGCTAGTTTGAGGCAGTGCTAATGAGGGTGTTCATCTCCTTCTGGCAGCAGAGGAGGGGCGCTGGGTGGCCTGATTCATGTTCCAGGTCTGCTGGACTTGCCTAGCCTGCTGTGGAGCTTCTGCCTGGGGTGGGGGTGGTTTATGCAGCGAGCCTCACCAAAGCATAAGGCATAGTGGCTTCCTGTTGTGGGTGGTATGGTGGTGCATTTGTTAGCAATGTAGCCTCACACCTCCGGGACCAGGATTTGAGTCTCTGCCATAACTCCATGTGTGTGGAGTTTGCATATTCCCCCTTGTCGTTCTGGGGTTCCTTCAGGGTACTCTGGCATCCCCCCACAGTCCAAAAACATGCTGAGATTAACTGGAGTTGCCAGGTTGCCTGTAGGTGTGCATGCATGACTGCACCGAGTGATGGGATGGGATGGCACTGCATCCTGGGTTGTTCCCTGCCATGCGCCGTAGCCTCAGGCTCCAGACCCTCCGAGACCCTGAATAGTGGTTACAGAAAATGGGTGGATGTCTTTCTGCTGCAACACCACCTAAACTGAGCTGCTTCAGCTATGAAATAGGCTCTCAGTATGGCCACTCTCAACGACTTTCAGAAATATTTTACTTGGCTACACAAGATAAGCACCACACTATTTTTTGTTTTCAAACACTTTGCTTGCCCTCTTAGAAAACAGCAGAATGTGTTGATATTCTCACAGGGACAAAAGATCTTCTGTTCCAATAAGAATTCCAGTCCCACACCGAGAGTGAGCGTAGGGCTGCTCCATGTGGATAGTCGTCCCGCTGCCCTGAGCGGCGGTATTTCTGTGAACATGCAGTGAGTTGAGGGAGGAACACCTCAGGTACATAGTGTGAGGTAGGACCATGGCATTGCTGCTTGTCTCATGTGTGTCTGGGAGAACGAGGGGTTGCATAGTCAACAAAACAAGAAGGACATGAGTGAGAGCTTGGCAGACTGCATTAGATGAGGGACAGAGTTTTCAGCAAAACTGATAGCATTTTAAGGGCTTGAATGTGTTGTTTTATTTCTTAGCCGGACATAATAGTTGCAGTTTGAGAAAGCAACACATGTTTGGATGAGCCGAGTACTGAGCCCAGTGCTGCGGGAATGATCAAGAGAAGCGTTAAAGATCTGAAGTTGCTTGAGATAGTCAAGCGCTTTAACTTCTGACATCGCATTCTTAATCTTTGTGACTAGTCTCTGAGCAGGCTTTGTTGGGGCTGTGTGTGCGTATCTGTGTGTGTGTGTGTGTGTGTGTGTGTGTGTGCGTGTGTGTGCGTGTGTGCCTTTATGAGTGCTTAATTATGCAGTGTCTGAGAAGTAATTCCACTCTTTGTTGCTTTCCTTGCAGCAGTAAACCGGCCTTTTGTAGATAAAAGTTGCAGCCATGACTCACAGAGAGTTACGCGTTTTAACTTGAATTTGTGACAGTTCATGCTGTTTTTATTTTAACACCGTGTTACAGCATCCAGCATGACACAAAATGAAATCATACTGACCGGAGAGGTTGGTAATGAAGGTTAATCGCTGCTGAGAGCATGTTTTTCATGCCCCCTTCCTCCCCCGGCATCAGCCACCTGTTTGTGTCCCTGCAGGGAAACCACGGCCCTCCTGTCTCCGGAGAGAGGTGTCAGGAGTGGTTGGCGAATCTCAAGAGCGACCGAGCATCCCTAGTCCTCCAGGTAAGTGCAGGCATTTGTGTGTGTGTGTGCGTGTGTGTGGGGGTATGTATACGTTACATTGTTGGGACTAATTGTCCCTACAATGTGATAAAAACCTGTTATTTTTACCATGTGGGGACATTTTTCCAGTCTGAGTTTCCAGAAACTCTTCTATGAAAATCTGTAAATGCAATCAAAAAACTAAAATGGCAAATGTCTTTGGTTTGGTTACTTATGGTTAAGGTTAGGGCTGGGTGGGATTAAGGATGTTGTAATTGGGATTAGGGTGTTTCCCATAGAAATGACTGGAAGGTCCCCATTTAGATAGGCATGGCAATATATATGTGCATGTGTGTGTGTGTCTGTGTGAGCTTTAGGAGTGGGAGCTGGTAGTGTGAGACTGTATCCAGCAGAAGATAATAGCTAACATCATATATCCCATAAGAATCTTAATGGCTGCATACAGTCCCTTCGGGGGGCACCAATAATCAGAGCCAAGAATGTTAGCAGACATGGAAAATGCAGATTGGAATGGGGGGACAGCCGAACGGGGGGAAACGGGACAGTTAGAGACATGGACTTGGGCTTGGTGGAGGACGGCGTGATCCGCTGCAGAGGTCCCAGAGACTCTCCCCTGTGCCTCATACATGTTCGAGCTGTTTACCTTATTTGGAGGTTTATTTCTCCTTGTTGTGTCGAGGCCTGAGCCAGTGTGTCTCTACAGAAGATGCAGGTGAGCATGACCTTATGCCCCTGTAGGTCAGCGTCCTCACAGACCAGGTGGAGGCCCAAGGAGAGAAGATCAGGGACTTGGAAAGCAGCCTGAATGAGCACCAGCACAAGCTCACTTCCACCGAGAAGATGCTGCAGCAGGTATGGCCTCCTCTTTAGGGGTGGCCTAGGGTATTTGGTTACGTATGGTTAAGGTTAGGGCTGGGTAGCGGTTAAGGTTGTTATTGCTGGAATTAGGGTTTTGCCCCTAGAAATGAATGGACGGTCCCCACAAAGATATGAGTGCAGGTCTGTGCACATGTGCGTGTGTGTGTATGCGTGTGTGTGTGTGTGTGTGTGTGTGTGTGTGTGTGGGTCTGCATAGATCACATTTGAGGACCAAATTGTCCCCAAAGTGTAGTAAAACCTGAAATTTCTCTACTTTTGAAGACATCTTTTGAGGTCCCCATTTGGATAACCTCCGTTTTATAAAAATCTATGAATACAATCAAAAGTGTAAAAATGCCAGAAGTCTTGTATTTGGGTTGGTTACTTATGGTTAAAGTTAGGGATGGGTAGGGGTTAAGGGTCTCGTGATTGGGATTATGGCTTTTCCCATAGAAGTGAAAGGACAGTCCCCATTTAGATAGGAAGACCAACTTGTGTGTGTGTGTGTGT
Organism: Mormyrus proboscirostris; assembly: GCA_026779585.1. Taxonomy (NCBI): domain Eukaryota; kingdom Metazoa; phylum Chordata; class Actinopteri; order Osteoglossiformes; family Mormyridae; genus Mormyrus; species Mormyrus proboscirostris. The sequence continues at coordinate 6,707,514 of JAODKF010000022.1, read as the reverse complement.
GTGTGTGTGTGTGTTTGTGTGTTTGCATAGATCACATTTGAGGACCAAATTGTCCTCAAAGTGTAGTAAAACCTGAAATTTCCCTACTTTTGGGGACATCTTTTGAGGTGTGTGTACGTCCACAGGAGCTGCACAGTCAGACATTGCTTGAGTCACAGAAGTTGGACCTGATGGAGGAGGTCTCCTTCCTGAAGCTGAAGTTGGAGGGTATGGAGGAGGAGCAGAGGGGCAGCGGCAACAAGCAGCACAATGCCAAGGTGCAGAGCCACTGCGGAGCTGGCCATAGGGTCTAAGGGTTAGGCTCTGTGCGGGTCAGAGTTAACCTGGCTAGGGTACACCCTGGACGATATGCCAGTCCATCACAGGGCACAAGGCTGGGTACACCCTGGACGATATGCCAGTCCATCACAGGGCACAAGGCTGGGTACACCCTGGATGGGATGACAGTCCATCATAGGGCACAAGGCTGGGTACACCCTGGACAGGATGCCAGTCAACTGCCAAAATGCCACTCAACAATGGACATGATACTGTCTTACAAAGCAGCACACTTCAGGATGGGAGGTTATGTTCTTTATTAGGACAGCTAGCCATAAAGTATTTAAGGAACATTGTGGATTGTAAGTACCACTGGCATCTCCACAGGGGTTTACACATCAAGAATCACAGCAAGCTCTTCAGCTTAGAAATGCAAAGCCACTGGGACTTAAACAGCTTTGGCAGGAAATACCATTGAGAACACAGCTTAGACGGCAAACACCACAGGGAAATCTACAGCACAGAGAGCAGAGACCAGTGGGTAGTCCTCATTATACAGAGCAAAGACTCCACTGCACAGAAAGCCAAGACCACAGGTAACCAAGTACAGACCCCCCTTTTATACAAATTCAATAGAAATAGAAATTTGGCTAATCAAATGTATTGTTTAATGCTGAAGAACCTTCTAAACTATGCTTATTATGTGGTAATATTATGTATCGCTGTTGCTCTTTCATGTTCATAGGTCTTACAGCAGCAGCTGCAGCTTTTAAAGGACAAGATGGAGGAGCTGGAGGCTGAGAAATCCCAGTGTGAAAGAAAGTTACGGGCAACAAAGGTAGGAAGAGCCTGAGCTTCTCATCTATGGCCCTTGGTTTGTCTTCACATGTAATTCACTCTGCAGGTATTTGTCTGTATCTCATTTAAACTAGCGATGATTTTGAATCTGCTGCTTTCGTGAAATGCATCAGTCCAGCATTCAGACCATAGTGACTCAATTTAATTCATGTTTTCTGGATTGCCCTGCATACCATCTCGTGACTTGTCGTGAGTCGGATCCAGCCAGAGTCTTCAGGCCTAGCCGGTCTGACTCACTCCCCTGGCTCTCTGCCTCCCACTCTCCCTGTATCTGTCAGTGGTCACCAATAGCCCTGCTCCAGCCTGGCGCTGAGGGTCAGTCTCATGCAGGCAGAGAAGCTGCATTTCTGGGCCTGAGAGATGCGCTCTACAGCCTCCACCTGTTCTGTGTTTTCCTGTAACCCCCCCCTCCCCCAGCCCTGTCGAAAGCCCACTGCCATGGATCTTGCCGTGCTCAGATCTTCGTTTTATTACCCTATACACCTGTGACACAGTGACGTTTCCCTCAGTCTCTGGTGCCTTTGTAATAAAAGCGGCAAAGTAGTCATGCATTTTACTCTGAGTATCTTTACTTTGAATACAGGATCTTGAAGACTCCACAATAAACATCTCCCACGCGATTTCAGCCTGATACCACAGTCAACAAACATCACTTACTGATGCTTAAAACGAACAGCACGGTCAACAAGCATAAACCACACAGGCTTCCCAACAACCAAACTGTCAACGGACATCAGCCACACACTTCTCCTTTCAACATGCTCTCACATCAGAAACATACTTTTTAAAAAAGTGGTTGCATGACATGCTCACTGGAGAACATATCCCAGACCATCCCCAGAATCTGACCAGTTCCCCGAGGTACCTCGCTAAGCACCTATCCCACTGTGACTGTTTTAGTTTCTCACGTATATTTGGACTCTGCTAATGTTCTGATACATACATTCCCTTTATTTACCGTCTATGGTAGTGCAGAATCCAGTGGGTTTGCTAAATGTAAGAGCCATAATTATAACTGACTACAGGGAGTAATTACAGTAAATCAAAATACTGTAATCACAACTGGCAGCTGACTTAAGGGTGTAATTGCATTCAGTCAGGATATTGGAAATTTTATGGTAGTGGCTTGGTTATGGTTTCCTGTGGGTTTTCCTTGAAAATGTTGTCTGATAACTGTACTTAAGAGGCTACTTGAGCAGTGGCTTGAGTGACGCTGAGCTGCTCCACAGGCGGAGGTCAGCAGGCTGCAGCAGCTGCTAGCTGCCAAGGAAGTGGAGATAGAGAGCCTGCAGAGCCAACTTCTGTGCAGGGCTAGCTGGTCTTCAAAGGCTAAAGGAACAGGTATCGGCTAAGGGTCCATAATCTGTGCATTAGGCAGTTCTCAAACCCCAGCCTGGTGTCCAAGACAGTCATTATCCAGTCCGAACCTAGCAACCTCACTCCAAATCGACTCACACAATACCTTGTTCCCTAAGTTGAAGGACGATCTTCAGACACACAAGCATAGAGTAGGTACAATTATCACAGAGTAGGAACAGTGAGCTTAGAGTAGGTACAGTTATCACAGAGTTAGAATAGAGCAGATACAGTTAGCATACAACAGGTCGTAGTTAGGGTGACCACTTCTCCAGATTTTATCTGACTTTCCAGCCCTCTTTCCTCATTTTTCCCTCCCCCACCCGCCACCCCATCAACAATTATCGCTATGGTCTCCCAGCCCCAGTCACACAAAAAAAAAACATAACCGGTCTTGCTTGCAATTATATTTTCATGCTATTATCACTAGATAAGTATTGTGATACTATAGAATGTGTATGATATAACCCAATCCCCCCCCCCCCCCCAAATCAACAACTAGAGCTCCCTCCACCACCTCTCAACAGCATTTTATGGGTCTGTTCCTTTTTGAGCCTTATTCCTCTTTTATGGAGTCATGCTAGCATCCTAGTTAGCACTGAGCAGGTACAGTTACTGCCAATTCACTACTGTGAATATATGCAAGCTGTAATATATGTATATGCTTATAGCCTGTTTGGTAAAGAAGTATGTGTAAACTTCATCCATGTGAAATTTGTAGTACTTACATCTGTAGGTATTTACTAAAAACAAATTAAATTAACAATGATCAAAATGATCTGATAACAGACTTCTGTTTTTAGATGAGGAATTTGAAAGGCTGAAAATAGGAATGGAGGCATTGTTAGCTGCAAATGACAAAAAGGTATGTCACAGTATCTCTTGGAAATTGATTGGCTGAGAACACAGATCTCTGTTCATTCATAGCTGCACCCCCAACCACAGCCACACCCCAAACATGGCCACCCTCCCAGCCACAGCCACACCTCCAAACACGGCCACCCTCCCAAGCACAGCCACACCCCTAAACATGGCCACACCCCCAAACACGGCCACCCTCCCAATCACAGCCACACCCCTAAACATGGCCACACCCCCAAACATGGCCACCTTCCCAACCACAGCCACACCCCCAAACATGGCCATACCCACAACGAAAGCCACACCCCCAAAAATGTTCATAGCCCCAACCACAGCCACAACCTCAAACTTGGCCACACCCCCAACCACAGCC
>JAODKF010000022.1:6692816-6703507 GCA_026779585.1 Mormyrus proboscirostris | reverse complement strand
ATGTCTGCACAGTAATGATTGCCTACTTTGATTAACTGCAATTAATGACCTTGCACTGCTTTGCTCCCCCTGGTTTCCCAAGGGCAAGGTGACAGCACTGTGACTGGAAGCAGTGAAGAGGATCTAAGTGAAACCCAAGGGACATGGGTTCTCCCTGCTGAGGTAGGAGCTGCTGCTCTGTTCAGTCCATACGGCACCACACATGAGTCGCTCGGCCCATACTGTGATCCGCATAATCCGTTCATGGTGTGCTGTGGTTTACTTGATTCCCTTATTCCCACCAGAAGCCCTCCAGCACCTCTTCATCTAGCCAACTTCCCTACCCACAAGAGGAGCAGGATCTGAGCTCCAGGTAAACACATCGATAACCTGACACATGTCATAAGGCACATGTTCCCCCAGTGCTGTGTATCCTCTGCCAGTTAGCTGGTGTTGATCCAGTGCTCTGTCCCAAACACAGGAGCTCTCCTGTGTCCCCTGGCAAGATCAGCCTCCATAACTGCGTACGATGGTAAATACAGCTAAAGTCATTGCAGTACAGGAGACCTTCTTATTGGCGTGGTTGAGAGATATCTGCAGATGTTCCTGATCAGCTGATTTTGTTGGGCCTTCTGATTTATTTGCTTTAACTTGCCAGGGTACAACCGAGGGTATTGTCAAGTAGTTTGGATAAACTTCAGAGCGGATCTTCACAGAAGGTTAGGCCAGTTTGTTTTTTCTATCTTTGTCTGATGGATCTACACTCGTATTTCTTTTACATATGTAGCTGACACTTTAACTGTAGAATGAATCGGCTGATCATAGGATTCGAAATAGCAACCTTCCGTTTATGGGCACAGATTCCTAACCTACTGAGCCTCACCTCCTTCACATGGTTTTACTAATGTGCTTTTAAAGTTTTTTTTTTTTAATCCAAGAGGAAACAAGTATCCAAATAGTTAAGCTTTGTGCCTCATCATCAAGACAACTTCATTGTATCTGTAAACACTGTTATGCATGTCCGGTGCAATGGGATATTGGATTCGTCGTGAAGAAAAGTCTTGAATGAGATGGAAAACATCTCATAAAAGTTCAGTTCTGTTTACATTGGTTATTTGGGAGCTCATGGGTGACATTTCATCGTGTTCATATTTCTTTAGTAGCATGTATGGGTTCATTATTTTACAGTAGCAGAACATGAAGAGATAACAGCATCAGGGAATAGTGTTTCTATCATGGTGGTGCTTCCAGCGTCTCAGAAATTTTTGCTTTCCTGGGATGAATATAGTGTGATGAACACAACGGATCCGGTTAGAGGCATTTTTAGCTTGTCATATCCCCCTGCCATCTCATCATGTTGAGTTCCGGGGGCAGCCACAGAGGTTCATAATAACTGAAACGTTGGGCTGATTTAACCTTCAGGTTTTTCCTTTGTTATTGACAGTTCCCAGCTACCTTCTATAAATGTGGGGGAGGGGGATACAAATATAAATGTCTGACTCTGTAGGTGCATGCGCCTCTTGTGTCTTCTCGCTGTGTCCCACTAATCACGCCCTCTCTCTGTCCTGGGCCCTGACCCCTGCTTGACCCCTGACCCCCACAGCACATGGCAGGAGAGCCAATACAGCCTGTCCTCTCAACGGAGGTACTGACCTATATCGCAGCATGCTGACCAATAACAAACAAGCTGAATAGTGCCTTCACTGCTCTAGCAAAGTTATTCCAATTCGTTTTGCTATTTTATTATCCTGTTTTATTAAATAAGTGTTTATTTTAATTCTTTTCCTATGAAATGTTTTTTTGCTACTTTGACAAACCAGCTACCAACATGTCCGTTGCTGATTTTTTAACACAGAGTCACCAGGCAGATGACCACAGGTGTCAGACCCTCCCTGGGCGACTGTCCCCACCTGAATACCACAGAGGGGAGGTCGAGAGCCTCTCCTCAGCCCCGAGCACGAAGGAACAGAACATGAGCCGTGAGTTAGCCCCTTACACACATTTTATTCTGTAAAATGATATCATAAAACACATGCATGTGTAGCCTGTTGCATTTTTGCTCTACAGGTAAGAAATTGGGCAACATAACCTCTGACCTCACATCCGTGACCTCTGGACTTGACTCGGGGAGACAGTCTCCTGTGGATTACTCCTCCAGCTTGAAGCGGCTTTGGGGAAGGTGACTGCGCAGAGCAGGCCTGCTGCCAGCATGGAAGAGCCTGCCTCACCTAACCTGCCTGCTGGTCTTCCTCCAGGATCCGCAGGACTCAGTCCGGCACTCTGCCCAGTGAGGACCCAGAGCCAACCCTCTTTCGCAGGGGGGGGCTGCGTGCCACAGCCGGCCCGAGGCTGCTTGGCAGCAGCATCACTCTCAATTCCAACCAGTATGTCCCCCTCCTGCCCCCTGTGATGGTCCAGTCCATATGGGATTTGCATCAGGTGTTTTGAGTTCTCGCCTTTCCTGCAACTGCCAGGGTCAAGGACGCGCCCTTCGCTCAGTGGAGTCCGGAGCAGGTGTCGAAATGGTTGGACGACGTGGGTCTGGGCCAGTACCGAACCATGGCCAGTCACTGGGTCAAGAGTGGCCAGACACTCCTTTCTGCTACCCCCCATGACTTGGAGAAGGTATGACACCGAGATCGAGTCTGTGTTTCAGCCTCGAGTGTGGGGGCGTCAGTAATAGTGCGTGATGCGATGCACATGTGCAGAGTCTGTGTGTGGTTTTAACTATGTGACAATGTGTGTTGGATATTTGAGTGTATGTGTACACTTGCCCGTCTGTTCGAGTTGCTTTGTCTGAGTGAGTGATGTCAGCAAGTGAATGAGCGTGTTGCATCTGTTATAGGAGATGGGTCTCAAACATCCCCTACACAAGAAAAAGCTGCAGCTGGCTCTCCTGTCCCTCAGCAACCCGACGACCGAGAGGTCATCAGCACTGGACCACACATGGGTAACACGTATGTACCACTTGCTCCTAAAGCCTCATTAGGCATCCGTCAGCAATATTCCCGAGAGAGTAGTGATCAAGGCGCCCCCTGCTGACTGACCCTTGTAGGCTGGCTGGATGACATTGGCTTACCGCAGTACAAGGACCAGTTTAGCGAGGCGAGAGTGGACGGCAGGATGCTGCAGTACTTAACTGTGGTAAGACAGACCTGGATCGCTCATGCCTGCATCGCCTAGTATTTTATCCCCTCCATTGTTACCATAGAAACACGACTCTTGATCACTGTAATCCCAGAACGACCTGCTGTTCCTTAAAGTCACCAGCCAGCTGCACCACCTGAGCATTCGCTGGGCCATCCGCGTGCTGCACGCCAACAAATTTGACCCCCACTGCCTGAAACGTCGTCCCAGCAACGAGGTCCGTGGAGAGACTGCCATACTCACCGGGGTGCCTGTGTGTGTGGCTGTGCGACTCACCTGTCTGTCGGCATCTTTCCTGAGCAGACACAGACTCATCCATCAGAAGTGGTACAATGGTCCAACCACCGCGTCATGGAGTGGCTGCGAACAGTGGACCTGGCAGAGTACGCACCCAACCTGCGGGGCAGTGGTGTACATGGAGGCCTCATTGTGAGTAGTGTGACCTATTCTGTAAACAGTCAGGAAAATGCTGACTGTCAAATTCATTGAGATGTAATGAGTCGCAGTGAGGATGTACACGCCCGGATCTCACTGTGTCACACCCTGGCTGTAATGCTGCCCAGGTCTCGCCGGCTAACTCCAAGGATCTCACCCGGTCTTGCCCAGGCTGTACCACTGTCTGAGTCTTGCCAAGTCAGGCCCAGATTATAATGCCCCCTGGGTCTTGCTGGGTCATGCTGTGGCTGTAACACTGTCCCAGTCTCGCTGGGTCATGCCCAGGCCGTAACACTGCCTGTGTCCTGCTGTGTCCCCAGGTCTTGGAGCCACAGTTTAATTCAGACACGCTCGCAGCACTGCTTAACATTCCCCCCCAGAAAACCTTGCTGCGGCGTCACCTGGCCACCAGCTTCGCTAGCCTCGTGGGAACCCACGCCCAGCGCCAGAAGCAGGACATTCTGGAGGGCTCTGGCCACACCCCCCTCACTGCCACCACCAAAGTGCGGGTAGGAGCCTCCATCCTGGGGCATGCTGGGGGAGTTTCTGTCTCCCTCTAAGAAAAGATCAGTCTGTAAGTAGCTGCAAAGCATGCTGGGACTGGCGTATCTTCACACATGGCTCCAGAGCACGTAGATGTTGCCCTTCACGCTGACAGATGTGAATGGCTTCTGGGAAACTGGGAATGAGAAAGACCACAGCTGCATGTGGAACCTGTTGCTTTTGAGGCAGTGTGTAGGTGGTGGTGATTAATGAGCAGACTTGGATTAATTCAGAAATGATAATAGATCACATGTAGATGATTACCAGTCTTTCTGTTGTACAACTGTGCACAGTATTGTTTATCTGCATATCCAGATATCTGTATCTGTATCATGTAAACACTTTAAAGCTGCAATGTTACTACAAAATAAAATATTAAGAATTAACAGTGAATGGATGGTAATGATGTCGATTTCAGCCCAAGAAACTTGGCTTCCCCAGCTTTGGAAACCTGGGCAAGAAGAAGTTTGATGAGGGTTTTCACTACATTTGCCCCCCGGATTTGCCTCCACTTACCCTGAATGGGGCTCCTGGAGGCCAGAGCCCTCTGATGGACAGGGAGGCAGGGAGGTCAGAGCAGGTGGGCTGTGAGAGAAGAGCCAATAGCCCCAGTGTCTCTAATCCACCTACCACAGCTGTACCAGTAACCCCAGTGTCTCTAATGATCCTACTACAGCTGTACCAGTAACCCCAGTGTCTCTAATGCTCCTACTACAGCTGTACCAGTAACCCCAGTGTCTCTAATGATCCCACCACAGCTGTACCAGTAACCCCAGTGTCTCTAATGCTCCTACCACAGCTGTACCAGTAACCCCAGTGTCTCTAATGATCCTACCACAGCTGTACCAGTAACTCCAGTGTCTCTAATGATCCTACCACAGCTGTACCAGTAAGCTCAGTGTCTCTAATGGACCTACTACACCTGTACCAGTAACCCCAGTGTCTCTAATGATCCTACCACAGCTGTACCAGTAACCCCAGTGTCTCTAATGATCCTACCACAGCTGTACCAGTAACTCCAGTGTCTCTAATGGAACTACCACAGCTGTACCAGTAAGCTCAGTGTCTCTAATGATCCTACCACAGCTGTACCAGTAACCCCAGTGTCTCTAATGGAACTACCACTACTCTGTAATGGTCCTACTAGAGCTGTACCACTAACTCCAGTTTGTCTACGCCTACCACACCAGTAACCTCTGCATTTATAACAGTGCATACCACAGCTCTATTTCTAGTTCATGAAGCTAATTCTCAAATTGTGCAATGTACTTTATTTAATGCTCTTGTGCAAACATCTGAAAATTAATGCCATTGTTTAACTTTCATTTGTGTAATAATGTGCTATATCTGTTCTAGGTGTTGGTGCTTATGATACTTCTTTCTTCTCCAAATAGGATATGAAAACTGATTACAAATTTTTACATTTTTATATTTTATTATAAAGTAAATTATTTATAAAGTTCCAAAGGCTGTTATTAGTTTTTTTCTTTGTTTTCTTTAAATTAGATTGGGATGATTATTAGTAAATCTCTTTGAAATGCATGTTGAATATACTTTATTATGTATTTGGTGTAGCAACATCTTACAATATGTGATGAATAGGATCTATATTTTACTCTTTTCCCCATTATGAACTACGTTAAGATTCCAGCCTAAATCTGCTCGTAATAAAATATTATTGAATCATTTTTGGTGGTGTTAAAATGGTAACATCTAATCATGAATCTAGGTAGGGGGCCTTTTCCAGTATGCAGGCCAAGCTCTTCTAAAAAAGAGAAACCATTTTGTTATCCTCTACTGTTGTGTGACACAGCTGGAGAAAGCAAAAACAGATGAATGACCTAAGATCACAGGCTTATGCTTGATTGAGCAAGCCACTGTGTAATGATATCACTGTGGGCATTGTGAAGTAGTGTTTGAAGCCTGATTAGCACAAGTGAGATGCTTTTTGGGTGAAAATGGTTTAACATTGGGTGTGATCTGTGAACCAGTGATGTGGTATGTGATGCAGGACCTAACTCCACAAATGACAGAGGTGAAGAAATCCACAGTGCAGTCACGGGCTCTCTCTCAGAGGATCAGCGCTCTCTCTGTAAGTATAGCATCCACATCTCATCCCATCATCGGGAGGACACTCTAACCTTCAATAACCAAGCAAAGTCTCAGGTGTGAATCTCACATGGACACGCACTGGTCAGTGTCTAACCTGGAGGAGCTGGCTTCATGGAGAATGTGTACTTACTGTCTTGTGGGCATGAAAATCAAGCGCAGTAATTAAGCTTACTTTGTGGAATATTTAACTGGCTACCAGCCATCTGTGCCTATACGTCTCCACCCGCCGTGATGCAGCCATGACACAGGGGATGCCAAATGGCCACACTCTGAGAGGATCCAAGCAGCTTAAGCAGATCCAGGAGACACCCAAGTCCCATTAACAGTATTTCACACCAACTGTTAATCAGGGCCGGACTTTAGCACTTTAGCATAGCAGGAGGTATAGGTCCTGGCTTTACATCTTTAGCTTACCAGACAGAACAGGTCATAGTCTTAGCACTTTAGTCTGGCAGATTGCACAGGTTTTAGCTTTAGTGCTTTATTCTGGCATGAGGCACAGGCTCAACTTTGTGGCTAGTGGTGGCTTAATGGTTAGGGAAGTGAACTTGTAATTGAAAAATTGCAGGTTCAAATCCTTGATCAGCAAGGCACCGTTGAGGTACCTTGAGCAAGGTCCTGCCCCCGAGCACTGCTCCCCGGGTGCTGAATTAGTTGCCCCCTGCTGTGGCACATATGGGTTAAATGCAGAGAACGTGTTTTGTTGTTATGCTGTGGTGTGTCAACAATCACTAAAGTCCCTTAGTGCTTTAGCCTAGCAGACTGCACAGGCTTTAGCTTTAGTGCTTTATTTTGCCAGGAAGCACAGGCTGTAACGTTTGCACTCCAGCAGACTGCACAGGCTTTGGGAAGCCAGTGACACAGCAGAATAGCAGCAGCTTGCATCCATGGTGCCTGGCCTCTTATCTCTATGCTCAGGCCGGCACTATTTCTTAGCTATCACTCCAAATGGTAGGCTAACAGCCTCAACACCATTTTAACAGCATTGTCAGTATTGTATATATAAAATGTAGTATTCATCCAGTCAAAGTCAGTGTGTTTGCTGTACATAAGTGGTTTCAGACCACTACATCACACACAAGCCGCGAAAATCATAGATATTAGCCACTCTGTGGGGATTTTGCAAAAAGCTATTGCACTGTGTATCAGGGTATTATGGTTGGGTCCAGAATAGTTACTACCTGTGATATGACTGCTCCCTGTGAGTAAACACAGGCACAATATCTCCACCAGACAGAGCCCTCAGTGATGCCTTTTTCCTTGAATCCATATCGTTAAATCGTATTTTATTAGGTTGCTAAAGAGAGACCCTGCTGGACTCCTAACAGTGGTACCAACAAGAACATGGTGGTGCTGGTGAGTTTGCATGCTATGCATTCAGATTAGCTATGTAATTGCTTATTATTTAATACATTAAAGTAATAATTGTAGTGCTATTTATTGCAATTCAGCAAAGTGTTTCTTTGCAGCTATTGCATTTTCAAGACATATTGTAGCTGTGTCCCAATTCATGGGCTACATCCTTCGAAGGACACATTTGGGTAGCCTTTGTAGGCTGCATCCTTCTACAAATGCAATGAATCTTGGTCTGTGAAGGATCGATCAGATGGATCCTTCACAGACAAGAAGGATGCATTCCTAGACTGCATTTGAAGGAGCCTTCAAAACGGGACAGCCTTGTTGTGCTGCTGTAATGCTCTCAGTTTCAGAATGCAGCTTCATAAGGCTGTAGCCATGGAATTGGGACAGAGCCATTAACTCTGAACGGCTACAATAAGAAAGGAAAGCGCTTTGGCATTAATGAGAAGTGGTGCAATGTGTGCCTCAGAGAGAGGATGGGACACTCTGGAAGAATACCGTGTATGTGGGTGTCATCATCCATTCGATGGCACCTAATTGAATAATTGTAGCAATCAACTTTGTGATGCCTGTTCTGGTTGTTAACTGACATCTATGCTGTGCTAAGATTTTGGACTGTACCAAGATCATGAATAATATTTATATATGTGTGTTTGTGTGTGTGTGTTTTTTTCAGTGCATTAAAGAAACAACACTGTAACGATCCCATCAGACAAGTCTAGCTGGACCTGAACTGTTCCCCTCTATCTTCCATGATTACTTTTCTGCATCTCGCTCTGTTTCACCTGCACCCTACATCCATCATACCTCTCTGCAGTGTTATGTACTCCTGCATGTAGCGGACCTTGACCCTGGTTCTTCTTCCTGTACCGAACAGTACTGTACTTGTAGCTTCCCCTGCTCCCGTGTCATCCTTACCCACACCGAACACCCACACCAAACACCCGCACCCAGCACCACCTCTGCTGCCAAAGCAGCCCCAGTTCTGGCTATTGACTCGCAGCAACTACACTGTGGAGACTAATTGGGGGAAGCGTGGCCAGGCCTGGGCCCCATGAATAAGGAGTAAGGAGGAGAGTAATGTCACAGGTCTTCGTGAACTTCCATTGTGGCTCACTAGGACACGTTATCTGACCAGGCCCAGAAACTCTTCTTCATCCTGGGCCATGAACATCGAAGCAGGATCTTTTGCATGAGGAGAACGGTGACACACATCTGCCAGTACATACTTTGCCATTATGTACTAAGTGGGTAACTGGCTGATGCCATTTACAGTACATTTTAAGTAACAGGTAGTAGAAAAAATATCTTTAATGAAATAAGAGAAGTCTCAGTGACATCATATTCTGGTATTAATGTGCTGCAGTGCTGTTCTGTAAAGTAAGTAAGTAATATCAGTGAGAGGGTAGACGTGATAACAGGAATACTATCTTTTTACAAGAAAAACTACTGGAGAGCTTATTTTTCAAATAAACAGACTAATACATACTTTTTTTGTAAAACAGTTTCATTACGCTGCTTTTAAGCTTTTATCAAGAGTGGGGCATAGTCTTTACCGCAAGCGACATGCTGTTTAAAACATTAACAGTTTGAAAAAGTACAGTTTAAGTTGGAGATTAGCTGGCAGTATCATACAGTGAACCAGGGGTAGTGTGTTTGTATTCTTTCCTGGCTTTCATAAGGATTCTGCATAATTTTCACAACTCATAAAATAGATTAGCTGTGGGCTTTCTGCAATCATACCCCAGAAGTGGAGGTTAGATTTCTAACTATAATTTTCACACACACAAAATAAGACTTCTAAACTCAAAACTAAATGCTGCTTCAGGTAATTATAACCAGCGTCAGGCTAACTGAGTCCAAGTTAACCTGCTACCATCCAATCAGTGGAGTCTTCATCTACGTCACTGATTGGCCAATCATGCAGGCCAGGATGAGGGGTGGAGTCATCATCACCTTCATCAGACAAATCATCTAGGAATACAAACACCCATATATTTGTCATCTGGGAATATGCATAAATGGAATACAGATAATTGCATCTGTCTTCTATAACACCTGAAAGTGCTGCTTATAATAGTTAATAGACTTAAATTAGAAGGCCCTAGAACTGGTGGATAAGTGAAAAAGGAACACAAAGGTCAGATCACACTTACCATCATATTCACAGTTACTCCAAGAAGTGGTAGTGGCAGCAGTATAATTAGTTGTAATTATAGTATTAGTAGTTTCAGAAGGGGAGATAACAATAGTAGTGTCAGTAACAGGAGTGTTATATTTGTATTAGCATTATTTGTAATCTACATGGGAGGAGTATTATTACTGGCATATAGTAATTGCTGGAGTAGTAGTTCTGGTAATGTTTTAAAAGTTTCATCTTCATTCCAAATGAGTCTCAAAACTATGGTGTTTGATTATAGCAAGTACATAAGACAGTGCCAGAGTTCTTCCTAGGATCAAATTTGTAGCACATCTGAGATATTTATCCTAAGGGTCTGTGCATACATACCGGGCTGGGAACTGTCCAGAGATCCATGTCTGCCATTGCCACGTTCCTCATCAGCTGTCTGCAGATCTGATTGGGTCAGAGAGCCCAGATCAGGACACAAAGAGCCCAGGGATGCGTGGCCTCACGTCATTCATCAGCCATGCCTGGATATACCCCTCCCCTCTGCCTGTTCCGCTCACCCTGTCGGCTGATGAAGGACACACGGGCCTGGAAGCCACGACGCTGGACGCTGCCATCAGAGTGGAAGTGAAGGACCATGAGGTTCTCGTAGCTGAGCACAGGGGGTGGACGGGTGCCTCCGCAGAGCACAGCTATGGTGGTGGGGTGGGGGGGGACGGGCATGTCAGCAGTACCTGGAACCACGCAATAACTGATGCTGTTTCTGGATAGCATGATAATGTGTGTAATACCCTTACTTTTAATATCCTTACCTTTAAGATATACTCACCTTTAATATCCTCACCTTTAAATGATCCTGTGTCACAGTACCACACATAAGGCATCATGTACAGTAAAACTGGTCTAAGTCACCGGCTTGTAACTCGTCAATGTGCACAAGTCGACGCTCAAGCAAAAGTCCCGATTTTTCCTAATGATGTTTCCTTTA
>JAODKF010000022.1:6666107-6688497 GCA_026779585.1 Mormyrus proboscirostris | reverse complement strand
CAGTTACTAACTCAGTTACTATTTGTGAGAAGTAACTAGTAACTATAACTAATTACTTTTTTAAAGGTACGTGCCCAGCACTGCATATGACTGTCTTTTTCACACAGGGCCATGGTGGTTGGGGCACCTCTTACCTGGCAGGCGTCTCTTCCCCCATGCTCTGGACCAGCACACACCACTGTGAACCCTTTCATTGCTGGCCGTACCGTTTTCAAGACATGCTGGCACCTGTGTGCCTCCAGCAGCTCGAGATCCACCTGTTGGAGGGTGGCGGGAGTGCGTCCCCCTGCAGGACCAATGAGACAAGAGCATTGGTCATTTGGCCAACCTTAGTAAGGCCTCAGATGACAGAGTGCCTGCTAGCATGCAGCAAATAAAACTTAATGAATGAGGTACTCTAAATGCTCCTGGAGGATATCCTGTGGTTTGTGCGTGTGTGTGTGTGTGTGTGTGTGTGTGTGTTTGTGTGCGAGCAGGTATAACTTAGGTATACTGGGTATACTGGGACCAGTTTGCTGGTCCCCATTAGGGCAAAATCTGTGACTGCAATGAAAAAACTACAAATGCACAAACTCTTGCATTGTGCTTGGTTACTTATGGTTATGGTTAGGGCTGGGTTGGTTAAGGTTGTCATAGTTAGCGTTAGCATTTTTCCCATAGAAATGAAAGAGCAGTCCCCATAAAAATATGTTTACCCGACATGCAGTGTGTATGTATGTGTGTGTGGATTAGGTTTATATTACATTTTGGGGATCAAATGTCCCCCACAATGTGATAAACACCTGCTATTTTGATGTTGTGGGGACCATTTTTCAGGTCCCCACAAAGATCTGTGAATGCAATCAAAAAACTAAAAATGCCAAAAGTCTTGTATTTAGTTAATGGAGAGTCCCTACAACGATATAATGACAAACCTATGTGTGTGTGCATGTGTGTGTGTGTATCGAAGTAGTCCAAATGCTGCTAGGGGATACAGGCCCTTCATTGCAGTCAGTCATATGCGGTTTATGATTGGCTCCCACAATGCCTGTCTCGGTACAGAGGGGGTGGACCTTACCTTCTTTAATTCGACCCCATCCAGTCACAACGCAGTTTGTCTGCGCTGGAATGATCTCACTGGGCAGAGGAAGGCATATGGGCTGGACCCGTGGTCCTGTGGCAGAAATAACTTCATCAATAAAACAGCATCAGAAAAACACATTAACAATGGTAAAACCTCAATGTTAGCACTGTTACTGTGAACTTTTAACGCAACTAAATCCAGGATGTGATGACAATATTGCACTAGTTCCCTCTTCAGCTAGTTGTCCATATTATATTATTATTAAATGATTTTTTTTTTTATTTAAGTTTATTATGTATACATGTACTGTAGCATTGGTGGTGAAAGCACATTGAGCACATACAGCGATGATAAAGATATTCTTCCTCTTCTAAACAGGATTAAAGATTTTTATGAGATTCAGCAGGTTTGTAGGACTGTCTGAGGAGCTGCAGTCTTTGAGGGTGTTTTTTTTTCTATTTTTGCTTTTTGCTTTGAATTCCCATTTCCATGAGCCATTGGGCCTCCACACTGAGGTAGTACAAGCGGTCTATCATGTGAATTTTTTGGGTCTCTGTAGAAGGCACTTACCAAAGTGGATTTCTTTGACCAGCAGCAAAAGTGCAATGTCATAGCTCATTGGGCTAGAGTGGTGGAACTTCTCATGAACTTTGATGGCCTCAACACTGAGAACTTGCTCATCAGCATCAAGAACAGTCTGGTCATGCTCCCCAACCACAAGGTCGATGTTTTTATGGGACTCTCTATAAAAGCATGCAAAAGTACATCTCAGAAGTCAGAAAAAGAGTCTGAAGCTACCTGTGTATGTTCTGCAGAGAGCAGGAGGTTCTACTCACTTCGAATGAGTGGAGAAGCAGTGAGCAGCAGACAGGACCCAGCGGTCAGTGAGGATAGCACCTCCACAGAAATGGACTCCCTTTGACCTCACGGAAACCTTGAACAAGCCAGACTACACTCATCGTTGCAGGAAACCGGTTTCAAGAAAGACTCAGTGGCATCTAAACAGAATCACATCCATACTGGCTCCAATGCACATCAGATACGAACACTGATATACCATCCAGGGGTATGATCCATATCTGGCTTCTTTCCCACCCACGATTCTTAACCAGCGGCTCAAAATATTCTCTTCCTGGGGAAAACCACACTTCACACCTGAGAATTGAGACAGATGGCAGAAATGTAGTTCCTTTTGGAATCAACATCTCAAAACATCTCAAAATCCAGTTTCCGCCTGAAATTCTTCCCCAAGCTCACCTGCCGAGACCTGGGAATTAGCAGCAAAGAGATTAGCCCAAACGCAAAGCAGGGGCAGAATTTGTACCCAGAGAATAAGCATCTCCAGTGAGGATTCTCACATCCTACAGAAGGCAGAGAGCTTCTGACGGTGCCGGGCATTTATGAAGGTACCCGGGTCCCTCCTTAAAGGATGGGGCTGTCACAGGAGGCTGCTGGTTTATAAGGGTCTGTTCCTATCAGCAGGCTTTCTGCCATTTTCTATCCCCAGACAAAAATCTTTACGGACCAGACCGATATTGTTCTCATTAAAGACTCCTGCTGGGTCTGTCTCATTCACAGCTCAGAGACAAAGAAAACGCAACCTATACAGGGCAGACTAAGAAAACCAGCAATGAAAACAGCCTGTAAATTCAGATGGCTGCCTTTAACCTTTATCCTCCTTGTGAAACCATAAGAAGTGTGATAAAACCAGATAACAGAAAGGTCACAGAGACACAAAGCTGCTGTCATAGGTAGTGATGGTAATTTATAATACGCACACGAAGTACAGGTAATGAGCCGGACTAACCAGATGGGCTGTTCGGATGTTTAAAGTGCAATTTTGATTTATTTCTTGCCAATATCTTTCTCTTTATCTCAGATCCATCTTGTTATGAAGAGACAATTGAAAAACTTTAATTAAACATAATTTTTGCCTTATTTTAAAACAATGTGTAATCACCTGCAGGAGAACTTTCCAGAAACATCTTTGTGATTTTCTTTTCTCATGACCAGGGTATTTGCATGTCTTTAAACATAATGAAATTAAACATATTAAATGGCATTATCATGGCATATGTATATCGAAAATTGTAAGGAAAATAAAAAATGAAACAAAAATTTAAAGTAAAATAAAAATTTGAACCTTGGGCCATTCAGGACATCTTGCCCTGTTTCATAGCCATGGCAGGTAAGCTGCTTTACGAGACCCTGTGAAAATGGGCTTCACAGAGGGAGGCTTTCATACTTGTACACTGTGTTCAGACAGCCGTGTCATCCTCTCCAATTAAACATCTGCAGCTGTCGGTAAATGGAAAACACTGCACTTTAAGTCACAAAAGGAGTGTAACATTTATAACAAGAGGGGTCCCACTGCCACTAAGCCAAATTTAAAGAATCCCTCCCAAAGATAAAAATGCCCAACCCTAATAATATAATTTAAACATGCTTACATCTCACAACCTTGTGCTGATAGGTGTAATAATTTCGTCATTCCTTAGAAAACGTATTTTTTTAGGTGCTTGTCCACTTTTGCATTCAACTATCTCCTCTGAAAAAAATACTGTAAAAAGCACAAAATTGAAACTGCACACTGAAATTATTAAAATAATGCTAAACAATGTCAAATCTACGCCAAAGTCTGTAGTCCATGGCATGTCGTCAGGCGAAACAGGAAATATAAATCGAGCCAATAAGGTTAGGTGTGCCATTTCTCTCAAGGAAACATAATATCTTCTACAAACAGTTCTTACTGTGATGGCTGTGCACAGAAATCACTATGTTCTGTCACATATTTATTATTATTCTTATTAGCCAAACTTTGGCATCTGTCTCCTCCTATAGTCTTTCACCTAGAAGCTCTGTTTCCCCTCTTCCACCCTTGAAGAAGAAATGTGCTTGTATTTTTCTTTTTGTTATTCCACCAGCATCCCTCTTTCCGTCACATTTTTCCCATAAACTTGTATTTGTAAATTTTTCAAACCGTTCCCATTCAGTCAATCTTCAGCATAAAACATTCTAAAGGCATCCAGCTGAAACGTATTCAACCACCTTTCATTCGTTTAATCCTCCTTCATCCTTTCTTTTTCATCGCTCTATATTCACTTTAATTCATTTTTCTATCTATCTAGTATTCATTCATCTATCTATGGACTTAAGAAGAAATGCTGGCAAATGTATTTCCAGTATCTATACTGGAGGGCAGGATCATGCACCAGAAAAGAGGAAGTCCATTCTGTTTCCCAGAACATACCACAGAAAAGTAAGGCACAGAAAATTAAGGTACTGCAACTGCAATTGTAACTCTAATATTTTTTTTGGCAAATTACACTGGTCTAAGAAATGGAATTATATACCAAAGACTTGGTTGTAAGGCCCATTACAGCTCCTGTCCTGCTGTGACTTGGGGGATGTGCCCGGAATGGCCTGCTGTGAGTCCTAAGGCTGTAAAACACCCCTCCCTGACTCCCAGAGCAGCCCACAGGTCAACATCATGATTCTATGAGGGAAAACCCCAAAAGAAAACAATACAACATGCTGAGAGAACTAAAACCGACGGTACATGAAGTCTGAGCCTCTGCTGACTATAATGTGAAGCTGAAGCTTCCGGCTTCCGAGGCTGAAAGACAGCCCTGTGTCATTTGTGACAGGCTCTGCATCTGGAAGTTGAGTTCTGTTTACTTTCTGTTTCTTATCAAGTATAGTGTGGATGTGAAAGTGTTTCTGGAGCAAGAATAATTCCTGCATTATATTATTCAAATGAATTAATACATGAATCAAACGTAAGAAGAGAGTCTTTATGGAGAAGGATTATTTTGGCCCACTGATTTATACAGAATTGTTTCAAATCAGCCTCGTTGGAGGGTCTTCAACTATGACTGTCCATTTAAGGTCCCGCCACAACATCTCAATGGTGGTTTAAGACCACTCCACTTCTGAGGTGGACTTGCCCTTATGATTTGGATTGTTGTCTTGCTGCATAACCCAATTGTGCTTGAGCTTCATATCATATCATATGATGATGATGGCTCTCACAGCAGTTTGCTGGAGTCCAAGGATTTTTAAAGAGTGCTTTGAACCCCTTTCTCGACTGACATACATGCACAAACATATATGTTTGTCATTATATCTTTGCGGGGACTCTCCATTCATTCATATTAAGCTTGGAAGTTCTTTTGATCAAGGCTTGGTGTGCTGCTTCTTAAGATCACTATACACTTATGTTCACACTTTTAAAATCTAACAATGCATTTTAGCCTGGGAAAAAGGTTGACATTTGCTTCCATTGCATTTCTAATTTAGGTAAATACCTTTTAATGGTACAAAGCATTATAACTGTCCTTAGTCCTTTACTGTTTCTCTCCCTATGATGTGACAAAAAATATTATTTTGCCCTTGTGGGGATATTTTTTTGGTTTGAGGGGCAACTCAATTTGACAATGAAAAATCTAAAAAATCTTTTATATTTTGTTTGGTTCCTTATGGTTAAGGTTAGGACTGGGTAAGGCTTAAGGTTGTCATGGTTGTCATAGTTGGGTTTAGGGTTATGCCCAAAGAAATGAATGGAGAGTCCCCACTTAGATATGAATGCAATCAGGTGTGTGTGTGTGTGTACTGTATGTCTCAGTAAATCACAATCTTGAAAGTTCTCATCAGCATGTTTGTGCTGGAAAACATTTGACTATTGTAAAAAGACAATAAAAACTTTGCCTGATTTCTGATTCTGTGTTGAGCCTACGCAAAGCTTCTACCATAGCCTACGTTGTCACAACATTTATACTTGTGCTCATTCTGCATCACTGCGATATGTAGTTGCATTTCTGTGGAGGTGTAAGGCTACGGTGTAGGGTGGGTGGCAGATGAATTGCAACAAACAGAAATACAAGCAGCGTACTGAAATGGGTAAACTTTTATGAACAGTTGAAAAGCTTTTACTAGGCTTTGGCAATATTAAGGTAATATGGAATACCTTATTTTGCAGTATTTGCGACAAAATAAAAAAAAATGCATACTGTTGTGGAAATTTTCCCAAATACAAGTCAGATGAGCAGATAAGTTGGGTAAATACAGAATCCGTTAATTACTTTCATGCGAGGTACACTTCATGATATCATCACTGTTCTACAGTTTCAATAGAAAAAGCTCAAGCTAATATGAATATTTACATTTGATTTACACATTTTACACATTTAGCAGATGATTTTGTCAACATACAAGCAACATACAAATGAGGCAAACAGCACATTATGAAGATACAGATATCAAAGAGTCAACTACCCAGCTAGGCTGAGCTTCCAGTGAAAGCTCAGGTACACATCTCTAGGTCTGTGGAGTTTAAGTCAAAGGAGGTGATGCTAAGATTATACAATTCCTTGGTAAGACCGAACCTACAATATTGTTTTTAAGTATAAATGGGTGCCAGTTCATTGATGGAACTTGAACTTGATGTAAGCAGTAATAGGGAGCCATTGAAAAGAGACATTGAGGTGTGTGACATGAGAACACTTTGCCTGAATGAATATCAGATGCACTGCTGTGTTTTATATCATCTGCAGTAGTCTGGAAGCTGGTAGACCTGCTAGTGGAGAGGTGCAGTGGTTTAAGCTTGAGGTAACAAGTGCCTGGACTAGAAGTTGAGCTGCATACGCAAAGGCTGGATCTTCTTGATGTTATATATGGTAAACCTGCAAGATTAGGAGAGCGCTGTTATCTGCTCAGCAAAGAACAACTGGCCATCTATCGTTACACCTAGGTTCGCAGCAGACCTTTACATAGACAGTATGGACCATACAAGCGGAACAGTGATATCACGATGGATGGTAGGGCTGGCAGGGAAGATGAGAAGTTCAGTCTTGTTGAGATTTAGCTAGAGGTGATGGTCCCTCGTTCAGGCTGTGATGACAGCCGGGCATGCAGAGATCCCAGTGCGGACCATTGTATTGTCAGGAGAGGATGTAGATGTGGATGTCATCGGTATAGTAGTGGGAGGAGTAGCCATGCGACTGAATGATCTGACCTAGATAGGTAATGTAAAGAAAGAAGAGGAGAATACCAAGGACAGAACCTTGTGGGACACCAATTATTACCTAATGTTATTTGGATACTGCTGCACCTCAGCCCTCTTGGAATGATCTGCCTGATAGGTACAACAGTGACGAGGGCAATCTTGATCTAGTGTCCAGGTCTGAAGCATGACTGAAGAGTGTCCAGGAGGTTAATTTTCATGAGAAAATCAGAGATTTGAGTAAGGACAGCACATTGATGCGTTTTTGACAAGAATAAGGTGGGCACTGAAAGTGGAGGATAAGTTGTGAGTGTCTGTGGTGGTGGTGTTCTTCTCTAGTAGTAGTATGGAAACAGAGAATAATTGGCCAGATTCATGGGATGTCTTGTTCGGTGCCATTTGCTCTCGGCCATCCTGAGCTTTGTCCATTTTGCACTGGTAATGCTGGAGAGCTAAGGATGAAAGGGTTGCAAGCATGCTGGTCTGGAGGACAATGGACAGAAGGTGTCGAGACATGAGGTAAACACAGAGTGTATAGCAGGCTTCATTCGAGGAGAAGTCCTCAGGAGATGGCAAGGTGGCGGAGACTGAAGCAGAGAAGCAGGTAGGGGAGAGAGAGTGAAGGATGCAAGAGCTTCAAGGAGGAAAAGACAAAGGCAGACTAGGAAGGGATAAAGTGGACTGAGCAAGGAAGTGGTGAGAAATGTGTAAAGAGGTGACAAGCACAGAGAAACATAAGGGAAACACAGGGAAAACAATTTTCTGGTTAGGTTGTTTTCTCTTCAACTATTGATTAACAGCTTGATCACAACCTTAAATGTAAGACTTTTCTTAGAACTGGCATTTCTTCTAATTCTCCATTTGCCCTTTTGATTTCTAGGTCACCAGGTGCACCCTCACTTCCACAGAAGTCCGTTGTCCTCTCTCAGCCACGGGGACAAGGTCACCCTCTTCTGCCTCTGCAGAAGTTGTCACGTACACGCTAGCAGTTAAGGTTGACCCAATAATGTCAAAACATCTTTCATGGTACCAAAACCAGTTCTGCACCTTTTACTATTTCTATTATAGTGAAGTATTAAATGCTTAACTATTCACCTTACGTTTTGGAAATTCCTGTGGGAGCAAAATATTTCCCAGCAAAAGATTAATATAACTGAGGGATTTGTTTTTTTTATTTTTGAGAATTTCCTCATTCCAGAGAATTATGCAGTATGAACAGAGTGTATAAAAGCCAGAGAGGTAAAAGACCAACGGGCTTCCATCATGCTCTGCTTCATCCTGCAGCTGGTGCTGGTGTCCAGCACCTCAGCAGCCCACTACTATGGGGGGGTCATGACCTTTACCCCCAAAGGACGCAACCCCAATGGATCTCTGAGGGTGAGACCCGCACTTCACTTTATATCCCGCTAATGTGTAACTTTACATCTTCAGGATTTACATTCACTACTCTAACTCTTCAGTTCTAATGCTCACTGTGCAGCCTGGTAGTTTTTAGTATGATAAGTGTTTTTGCACAATATCCCCTAACATTGCATGATATTCTTCTATTTAAGCTTAATCTTGATACTTAACAATAAACTTAAAACAATAAAAGCCTATAGTGACAATTTTATAGCAGCACTGTAACTTAAATGCAAGTATGGGTAATGTATTTTTATTATTGCAAGCAGGGATATTTAACAGATATTTATATTGCTTTTAATATAGCACCCATCCATTTTCACTGATTGATAAAAGTAAAACTAGTTTTTTTCATCAACATTTTAAATATACATTTTAAAAGGAGGAAACAGTAGCATTGCCACAAAACATGTATTTGATCTGGTAAAAGGAATTCATTTTAGAAGCATTTCCCCATTTTAAAGAAACGAGGAATGAGTAATCATTGATCACTAATTGACTGCTGGTTTTTCTACTCAGCGCTCACTGCTACTGAAGTTATATCTTTAACCAAAATACCTTGTAAATATGCATGAATATGCTTCAATAGCGTAGAGTTTCAGCAATATCAGGAGGCGCAAGAAAAAATTCTAATATGATACAGAATATTGTACAGAATTGATGCATGTCATCCGGTTTTAAAAAAAACTGCACAAAACTGAATTTAACGCAAATATTTTGTCATTTTCCATAATTTAAGCTGATTTTTTGGGATAGTTCTAAAAGCTGAATGCTTGAAACAGCATATTGAATTTGTCGAAGACAATAAGGTGGCATGAACATTAACCACACAGATAAACTTACATAAATATACATATTCTCTTTTCTATTTTCATTTTGATATGTACCTATAAACCCCTGGATGGAAATGACCTCATGTAAAACTTGTTCATTAAACTGAATTACTTTAATTTGCAGGTGGATTTCCGATACAAAGAAGCCTATCATTCGTCTTACTGCTATCCGCAACACATCTGGTTTTGTTCCAATGGGAACTGTGGCAGCAATAGCAGACATGAAACTGGACAGCTGGATTCCAGTGTCCAGGGTTCCTATTCCGATATATGGTGTCAATCTGAGACATTAATCACTAAGAGCATTCCAAGCGATACACCTTTTGAAATGCGGTAAGTTTTCCACAACAAAAAGTATAATAAACACAAATTTATCCTATAACAAATGACAAATGTCTTCTGTATCATCTTCTGTATTATAGAGAGGCAAGCTGCTGCTGGACCTTTGCTGAAAATAACTATGGGTCCTGGAACCTTTTGACCTATGTGGATCTTGGTACGAGATCCGACACCGGGAAACCCAATACCTCGCCGGTCTCCACAAGTGTCCCCCTTATGCGGTGAGCCCACGTATCCCTCACTCATTTCTATCTACTAAGCAATTCAAAGATTACTTAACTCACAGCCAGCATTCCCCATTAAAAAAAATACAAAAATCGGACATTGCTGAAAAATGCTTAAACACCTAAACAACTTGCACAACATTCACAAACATGGTCTGGTTTACTTCCTGACGATCACAACATTCTAACAAAACACAGATTTTAATATGCGCAAACTCAGACTTACAGAAATGGTGTTGTCGATTTCTCTCGACACTACAAGCATTCTGTATAGTCCTGCTGTGCAACATTATTTTCAAACTCTGAATGTCATCAACAATCCATATAAATCTTGCCTTGATCGGTTCAGTGACCACAGCATTTGGTCAGGTTTTCCCATGCTACGTCCAGTTTACCCAGTCTTGAGAACTGCAAATAAAACTGCAAAAAAGTGCCTTACCTGTGTTTAATTGTGTATTTTAATTCAGTTCCTAGCTTTCTATTGTAATTTTTAAAATGTTATTAAATTATGTTAAAACAATATTAATATTTAAATGAAGGGACGTTTTGACTGGATAATGTTTTTTAATGGTTGGAAATGTTTTTTGTATTTCTGTAATTGTCATTTTTGGTTTGATTTACTTTAAATTTTTTTCTTATGATTTTGAACCTGCAGACATCTTAGAGGGGGTGCAGGACAAGAGGGTACATGTTAAATGTGTCAATATTAGATCTGCTTTGTGGTATATATGACATGGTCTGTACATATAAGTATCAAATGAATTAAATGATGATGCTTAGCAGTAGTACATGTAAAAATAAAAATAATTGTTATTTTTCAGCATTCCTCAGAATTGTCCCAGGAAAATCAACCTGCTGGCTCATGATCCAGATGGAGACCATGTCAGTTGCAGATATGGAACAATCCAATATGTTGAGTGTGGGACTTGTTACCAACACCCAGATTTCCACCTCGATGAGGTACAGTAGGAGTGATCTTTCATTCTATGTCAATCCACAAGCAAATAACATACACAGTGTCTTATATTCCATATATGTAGGCAACAGAAGTTTCAGTAACAGGTCCCTATGGTTTTTCTGTATTGCTGCACCAGTTTGTACATTTACAGTAGAGAACATTATTCTGTTACATCATTAATAAAAACACTTCATACTCTTTGTTGATTTGTAATTCCCTTTGATGCATGGAATTATTTCATTCATCACTAATTATTTCAATCATCATTTCTTTTGCCAGCATTCCTGCACACTTGACTATAAGATCTCTTCAGCTTTTGGAGCCCACACCTTTGAGTTGGTCTTGGAGGACTTCCCCACTCAACTCATCACGCTACATCACATGGATGGCATTTCAACTGTAAAATTGCCCCTATTACTCAGAAGATCTCAGCAATCCTACACACAGACCACGGTACCGCCATTTTGGAATCAGGCCTCCTCCCCAACCAGTCTGCCCTATAATTACATGGCGTCTTTTACTGCCTGGCAACAACATTCATCAGTCCCTGCTCACACCAGGAATACCAGCCAAGCTAAAACAGCTCAGTGGCAGCATCCCTTTACCACTAGCACTACATCAACTGCTGCTACTGCAATAGCTCCACTGAGCAAGATTCCTTTCCAGTTTATTGTACAGGGTATGTATATCATTAGCATCTAATTTGCATAACCACATTGCTACCTCACTGTACTAACAATTACTTTTTCCTTTTTTTTTAGTTAACTCAGCTGTTCCTTCCTGTACCGAAGGAGAATATATTCCCCAGTTTTTGTATCCAACTCCCAGAAATGGAGAATATCTCAGAGCTTCTGTGGATCAGGACCTGGAGTTCAGAATCAATGCTACTGCAATATATGCAGAGTAGGCCAATGATTTTATTATAAACTCTTAATTACTTAAGTTGTACTGGTCAGTGGAGATTTATTGTAGAGGGAAAAATAAGAAAATGTACGTTCCTTGATAGAGCACTAAATTAAAGAAAAACAAGCTCAACTTTCTCAGTAGGTGCATTCTCACTGCATATTTCCAGGGTTGGGGGTTCACAAACTTCCCGGGTTGAGAAATCGACTCCTCCCCTTTGTTTGAGTGGGTGGAGTTTGCATATTTCTCCCCATGATGGAGGCATTTCCTTCTAGTTTTCTGACCTCTCTCTGCAGTCCAAACATATGGGGATGGGTGAAATAACCCACAGTGTGTGATTGTGTGTGGTTTTGAAAATAGTACATGGGACCAAATGTTGTCACAATGTGATAAATATCTGTTATTTTGACCTTGTGAGGACATTATCGCTGTCTCCTCAAGAGGAAACTCAATTTTATAAAACCCTGTGAATGTAATCAAAAAACTAAAAATCTTGTATTTTGTTTTGTTGCTTATGGTTAAGGGTAGGGCTGGGTAGGGGTTAACATTGCCATTGTTGAGGGTAGGATGTTCCCCATAGAAATGAATGGAGAGTCCTCACAAACATATGAATACAAGTGTGTGTGTGTGTGTGTGTGTGTGTGCACTCCCTGCTCTCTGCCATACCCTTCAGATGATTTGTTTTTTTCAGTTTTTTTCCTATACAGAGAAATTTCTGGATGTCATGGGCATTTATATACACAGGATGCCACTCCATTTGGGTCACGAGTAGATGCTGATGTTGCCTAATTCTTTACATTTTTCATCTTATTCAGCTTGGGACGGCTCAGGTCAAATTGATGTTGTAGGGGATCAATTCATGTCTTAGATGTAGATCTTTTTTGAAATATTCTTTTTTGTGAAAAGGCTTTGTGAAAAGATCTTCGTAGAATATAGATCTTGTTTTCTCCTTCCTTTTTGCACAGGGTAAGAAACATACTTATCAGTGGCCCGCTGAATATCACAAAGCAGGTCAGCTTTCGTGACAACATTGTTGAGGCCGTCATTAAATGGACTCCAACAGAAAATGACATTGGAGACCATGTTCCCATCTGCTTCATTGCAGAGGGCGAATATGGGTGAGTCTCCATACATTGAACGGAATCCTGTCTTCACAAGAATGAAATGGGCATGTGTTTGCCCAGGTTTTCATCTTCTGTAAAAAGAAAATGTTTTTATGTTTTATAACAGTGTTTCCCAATGTGATTCTCAGGGACCCACAGACAGACCACATTTTTGCTCCCTCCTGGGAGGGAGCAAAAATGTGTACTGTCTGGCAGGGAGCTCAAAGGGAGCAAAGACCAGCTGTGGGTCCCAGAAGACTTGATTAGGAAACACTGTTTTACAGAATTGCGCAAGTTGAGAACAATATCTGAATTAATTTATTAGAATTTTGTAACCTACCCAGGTACAACACAGCCTATGACTCAGAAATGAGATGTATCATTGTAACTGTTGGACAAAAGTTTGGTTAGTATTTTTTTTATTTATCTCATTTGAAAAATGACATCCACCTAAAGAAGATAAAAGCAATTTTATTCTATTGCCAGGATTAATATTACTTTTATATTTATATAGATCAGTACTTTTTATATAGATCCATTTATATTAATCACTTGGTTTCATTCACACATTAACAGTTCTTTCCTTGCCAATCTCAACAGCAGGAGTACAAATTGCTCTTTGTACTTTATACTGCAGGTGAGGCTTATGTGATTTGCAATGAAGCAATGATGACTGTTGAGGTAGAGAAATCCTCCCTCACAGGAATTCATGAGGACCATTTGCATCTGAAGGATCCATCCTGCACTTTGACCTCCAATGGCACACATCTGATTGGCACAGTATCACTCAACACCTGTGGCACAGAGATGGAGGTGAAGTTCAATCTTTCATTTTTTTCCGTTTTCAAAACTTGCTGTGATACTTTGGTTGTGGAACACTCATGAGACATATCTGGTTATTGTTACAGGAGGACAATGAAAACATTATTTTCAAAAATGAAATAGTATCCTTTGACAATGGTCTTGGTGTCATAACAAGGAAAAACGAAGTGAGGATTGGCTTCTCGTGCGTCTACCCCAAAAAAGGCAACGTTTCTTTTGAATTCAGAGCCCACAAAGTTCCTTATGTGTTCACGGAGAAGGGCTTTGGCACATTCACCTATCAGTTTGAGTTCTTCCGGAGCAGTCTCTTCAGCAGTATGGTGGATCCCAAAACCTACCCAGTGGAGGTGAACCTGGACCAGATGATCTACATGGAAATTTTAGCAACCACTACCCTCCCCAACACTCAACTTTTTGTGGAGACTTGCAAAGCCACTCCATATGATGACCCCAACTACCCTACTTTCTACAGCATCATTGAGAATGGGTAGGAAATTTCTGAATTGGACACATCCAATTGGACAGATCCAAAAGTAAAAATCTAGACCAAGATTTTGTTTCAACCAACTACTTGAGTATAAAAAGCCACAGTCACAGATACTGATGGCCAAATGAAGCCTCAGGGAACCACGTTCTGTATTTCCTGACCACACTAGATGATACTGTTAAAAAAAGGACTCAAAACATGCCCCAAAGCAAGCCAAGAGCACCATCTAGTGGGGTCAAAAAATATACCAAATGGTTCATGAGGCTTCAATTGGCCTCAGAGTACTCGTGGTTGGTTGAAACAAAATCTTGGTCTGGATTTTTACTTTCAGGACCTGGAGATTTAGATGTTGACAGTGAACCTACTGTAGGTGATATTTAAAAAAGGAAAAATATTTTGAGTATACATTAATTTATGTCTTTCTGTTGATAATGATTAATTCCCCAGGTGTGCTGTTGATGACACAGTTACGGTGTATCAAAGCAGGCAGACAGAATATAGATTTGGAATGAAAGCTTTCAAATTCATTGGGCTTCATGATGAGGTAATTTAAAAAACGGGAACTCTAAGAAATTGACCATATGACTTTTTTAAATTGGGTCAGTGTCCAGTAAGGTCTCTGATTGGCTGTAGGTCTTCATCAGTTGCTCTGTCATGCTGTGCCGTGCTGGATATCCTGCCACAAGGTGTTTTCGAGGGTGTATTGATGGTGCAAACACCTCCATTAATCATCACCACCGCAAGAGAGCTGCTGTTGCAGAGACCTCAAGGCACCACATTTCCCAGGGGCCTTTGCGCCTCAAGAGAAACTCCTTTGCTACAGGTATGAATAGTGTAATGCAAAAAATCCAAGATAAAAACACTAAATGCATTAAATTCGCAGATTCATATTTTTTATTGATTTATCAATACTATTTTATGATTTTGCAGATTGTCTTTTAACTTTCTGAACAATAACACAATAATACAATATTCATTGGGAAGTAAAGCAAGACATGGGCAAAAGTTTTGGCAGTGACACAAATTTTTTGTTTTGCTTCGTCATTTTTACATTGTTTTTATGGTATACTGAAGAACAGTAAACATTTCATGTTTCAAAGACATGTTATTGGCAAATACATCAATTCTATGCAAAGATTCAATATTTACAGTGTTGACCGTTCTTCTACATAACTTCTGCAATTCGCTCTGGCATGCTGGATATCAGCTTCGGAGCCAAATCCTGACTGATAGCAATCTATTCTTGCCTTTTTAGAGCTCAGAGTTGATCACAGTTTGCGGGCTTCTTCTAGTCCACCCACTTTTTGAGGATTGACTAAATTTAATAAAGAATGGTATCAAAACGTCCTCCAAGAGCAACTTCTCACAATAAACCAGGCAGAATTAGCTTATGATCTATGTATTTCCCAGCATTACAGAGCACCAGGTCACAAGGCAAAAGTGATAACAATGTGGCTCAGAGATCATAACATTGAAATTTTGGATCCATGGCCAAGAAACTCCCCAGATCTTAATCCCATTTAAAACCTGTGGTCAACCCTTAAAAAATGGGTGGACAAGCTGAAGCTGACAAATTGTGATTAACTCTGAGCACTAACAAGGCAAGAACAGATTGCACTTTGCAAAACTGAAAATTTGTGTCAGCCAAAATGTTTGGCCATGACTGTATATGAAATATAAATTTCAACATCAATTTAGTGATTGATCCTATTCTCTCATTCCACACACTTTTGTTTAGGGTGCAGTGTAACCCTCTAGTGAAATATTTAGAACTTTTATGTTTGCCTTCAGATTCCAGCATGAATGTCAATTTGAACTCTGCCTTCATCGCTGGAGTTATTTTGGCCGCAGTTGGCATGGTATGTGGAGCAGTGATCTACAGGAAGAAGGAGTCAAAGGTCAAGTACCAGTCACTTCCTTCATATGACTTCTGATGCATTGGTCAAAACAATGAGAAAATAACATTAAATGTCATATCATTTGAATGTAAGATTTTCTAGGGAGAATGGTAACCAAAAGTAATGACCTGACTATAATGAATCACATAAATCATAATACAGAAATTGTGTTTTTTATTTGCAACTTAAAATCATTTTTTTCAATAGGTATGTTTGATTCAAATATATAATGCAAGTCTTAGACAGTGAAAGAAACTGATGTTTAAATAAATCTTCATGATAACTCATATTACTCTGTCAAAGTGTGTCATCTTAAACGTTTCAAAATCTCCCCAAAGGTCACCCCATTATTTGCAGTAACCATCCAATATACCCATATATTTGTTCACTCGGCCACCTGCATACTGTGTTTGGCTAATCAATATGTCATTATATCATTAAACTAATTTAGCAAAGTAATTAAGTGAGCTGGTGGTGAAATTTATCAAATACATTGAATGGTTAAGGTGCCCCTGAGGGGAGGTTTTGGAACTGAAGCGGTGTTCATCTAGTCAGAAAAAATTCTTGTGATTTTTTTTTTGTTTGTGTCACTGTTTATTTGCACATTTTCTAATGTTGTGTTTTTCTGAGTAAATATGCTGTTATTTCCCAGATAAATTGCTTTTCTTTTTCTTTGACCCCTGTTACCCTGCATAGGACGAGTGGGTTTGGATTTTCATCTTGTGAGACAAAGTGAAATCGGCTTGCTAAGTTGGCGCCCCGTCAGAAGATGGCACTCTAGGCAGCTGCCTTTGTCACCGAATAGGTTGACCTGCATGGGTGCCTGTGTGATTGTATGTGTACTGTGTTAGATTACATAAGTTATATAAGTTAAGAAAATGAATTGAGATGGGGCTGGTTTTAAGAACTGTCTAAGTGTAAAAGCTCGAGACACATCCATTTAGGGTGGTCTTTAGGTAGCTTTGCTTTATCTATTTTATTAAATTGTTTGGTCTTTCCATCATGCACAACTTTCTGTGGTGCCTGTGAAATACACTATATAAATAAAATTTACTTTTTACTTGATGAAGGCCATCAATAGAAGGAGCTTTTACATCTTAGATTGCTAAAAACTTCTTTGAAAGCCATTACTAATTTCTGTGAAAACCATTGCTGTTTACACAAAAGCAAGAGGGAGTGGAAGTTTAAAAATAGATACCCATAGCTGATACATGCTGCAGAGCGACACCAGTGGTAGGCTTTGCGTTTACATTGCCTGAATGATGATATGAACAAGAACGTCTGCTAAGACTTTACTTAATGGCATATTTTACTAATTTATACACCACTTTATAATGCATTATAATTCATGAAGCATTATAAACATGGCTATCAATATTTATCAAAAGACATAACACACTATAGCCATGTTTATTATGCGTTAACTGCCTTATGAACCTTTCATCTATAGTGCACTACAGATACGGCTATAATACAGTACAAAGCATCCTTAATGCTAATACCGACCATTATAATGCATTATAACGGTAAATATAGTGCATTATAGATCAGAGCTTC
This sequence comes from Mormyrus proboscirostris, assembly GCA_026779585.1. Lineage (NCBI taxonomy): Eukaryota > Metazoa > Chordata > Actinopteri > Osteoglossiformes > Mormyridae > Mormyrus > Mormyrus proboscirostris. The sequence continues at coordinate 6,670,908 of JAODKF010000022.1, read as the reverse complement.
ATAAAGCATTCATAAAGCATAATGCACACGGGTATAATGTGCTATACCTCTTGATAAATATTTATAGTCATGTTTATAATGCTTTACAGTATGAATGCATTATTATTTATTATAAATAAGTTTATAAGTTATTAAAAACATGGCCTTAAGTACTGGGTTACCAAACATTTCCTTGTGGGACCTATTCTGTAAAGGGGAGGCTTCTTGTGGCTACAGTGGAATGTGTGGCAGTTAATGACATGCAGCAGGGAACATGTGCTGCCCTTAGGGAACCTTATTTATACGTGTACCTCAGTGTCATCCACGATGAGTAACTCCAGACATATGCCAAGAAAACTGAAATATTTCAGCTCTGTAAGCTTTAAACATATGTGAACAACATTAGGGACCAGATGGCACATAATTAAATTTTCTGTATGATAGAAATGTGGTTAGTAGCCCTTAAGTTACCAAGATATTAATTATTAAGCTTTAAGTTGAATCTGGGCAGTTCTTTTGTCAATACAATTCTTTAATAGTGCTTAAAGTTAAAAGTACTGAAGATCAAACATTTACCTCTGTTAAAAATGCACCTAAAGTTGTTTTTCTTCATCTGCCGAATACAGCTATATGAAAGAACACTGATATATGAGATATGTCATTCTGCGTTTCCTGGCACAGAATTCTAATGCAACAGAAATGCAGAAACATTTATGTTTATTTACTTACCAGATGCATTTGTCTAAAGCAACAAACAGGTGTGCAAACTCTGAGGTCATGGTGCAGAGTCGGCCAGCATCCCTGGAGCAGTTGGGCTTAGGGGGCCTCATCCAACAGGTGCGGGATTTGAACCCACAACCATTTGAACACAGATACAGACCCGAATCCTCTGAGCTACACACTGCCCCAGTACTCACCCACTACTAGCCCAGTACTCAAGATGGCCCAGCAAACTTATACATTTATAACATGCCACTTCTCATCTTTAAAGCCTTAAATTTACTGGGATTTTAAGGATCCTCCTTATCTAATCATCAAAGTAAATGAACATCAGCAAAGGGTTCCCAAGCAGCATTCCTGCCTTACAGAATAACCCACACTGCTACCCGAAATAGTCTTAAGTGTAAACCTAGTGAAACACACTGTAAACACCCTGTTAAAACTATTTCAGGAAGGAGGAAGATGAAGAAAAGCAGAAGGTGACAACACAGCCAGCAGTCACCTGACCTTAACCCCTCAGAGGTGGTCCAGGGGGCTCAAGGTGGTCCGGGGGGGTAAAGGCTACACACACAGCTCATTTTATTTGTGCAATTCTCCAGCAGGGTTAGAGTGAATGTAGCCAAAAAATATCTTTTTATGAATCTAAGATTTAACCAGTTTTTTATTGCAAAGGATGTGTTAATCATTTAATACACTGCCTGGCCAAAAAAACGTCAAATGCTTGAATAATAAATCTCCATGGAGATCCTCTCATTATACCTCCCCCAACTTGCTTTCAGTAGGTGAGAGTAAACTGGCTGCCAAGGGCATAGCAGCACCCAGGGAGATAGGAGCAAAGGGCCTTACTTAAGGACCCAGAGAGATGCCAGAGCTGGGTTTGACCCAGCAACCTTCAGACTAGCGTCACAGAGGCTTAGCTCCTCCTAGCCACACACTAACATTGTACTAGAAGGCCTTTAGCTTTGATTATGGTGCACATTCACCATTGGTTTCCATCTACTTATGCAACATCTCAACATTTTTTTTCATCCAGATTTGTATTAATTTCTCATCAAGATCTTGTATTGATGATAGATGAGTTAAACCACTGTGTAAACTCATCTTCAGCACATCTTAAAAGACTTTCAGTGGGGTTAAGTTTGAGACTCTGTGGTGAAAACATTTCCTCAAGCTCCCTGAACCACTCTTTGACAATTTGAGCTGATGAATCTTGGCATTAGAAAGAAATTCATCCATTGATGGGATAACCTCAGTAGAGTCAGGTACTTGCTTTATTACTGCAGAACGATGCTGATCTGTAATAATGATCCAGTAATTGGCTCTTAAGTACTTGATTTAAATTCAAACAGTGACTTTTTTTTGACCAGGCAAAGTATTTTTCCTTAATAAATTACCAATCTTTGCTTTGTGCCTCTGATCTGGTCTAAACTGTGTTATAAAAGTGTGTCTAATAGTGATCAGAAGTTAGACTCAAAAGTTTTGTCGGGAATAAAAACTGACCTCTTTTCATTTACATGTTTTGTTGTACTTTAACATAGGTTATGTTCACCTGGCCTGTTCCACATACAACTGGTTAATTTTTGTTGAGCCCGACTATCAGGGTAACATTCAGCCCCATTCCACTGCTTCCCATCCATGCCATCTGGCCAAGAGCTGACAGATTATCTACTATCTGACCTGATCAGGTGCCTTGAGCACAGCTCCCCGTTCAATTATGCCAACCCAGGGGTTTGAACCATTCACCTTAAACACAGGCAAAGCGTTTGAACCTACTGAGCCTGGAGGTTTTTGCCAGTCATTGATATTCTGTGTTATCATCATCAAAGGGAACATCCAGACAGGTACAGAGCACTGCAGCCACTGTAACGCGAGTCACACACCTGCATGGAGGTCTGTAGGGACACGTGGTGGGAACATGGCAGTCCTGCTGTACGACTTCCTGCCGAAACAGGCACTACAACCTTAGCATCAGCCAGTGAAACGTTACGCAAGCACTAAAAACTGCATGCAGAAGAACATTGAATTAAACATATATATTCTCTAATACCTGCATCTGCCAAGAAGATAAGAACAGAAAAAGTTTACTTTTAAAAGTTCACTTAACGCTTTTAACTAGGTTTTTAACTTTCAATGGCCATTTGAACCTGAGACTCTTTTATATGACAGATTATACAGAGCTAAGCAGCAAATGTTATTTATCTAAACTACAGTGTGAATTACCTACTATGCTAACCAGTCATGCGGCTCTGGGGGTTGGGTTCTGTTTTGGGGCAGAAGCTGCGGTTAAAACTCAGGAACTCACAGGATGCGCAGAGCAGAGGCTGAAGTTTCAGCACATATATGCTGCATCATTCTGTGTACATTGTGTCTAGTCTTTATCCAAAGTAACACACTGTTTTACCTGTTTATACAGCAGCATATTTTCCTGGAGAGAGACAGGAATTTACCTGCTTTGTTAAATGAAATTAATTTAAGTCATCAACCACTTAAAGATGTGCAGAAATTACAGCCGTGTAGACCCGCTTGGCATGGAGGGTGACAGGATTTGTATGGGAAACACAGAGAGGTGCGTCCCATAGGCAGAATTGGCATCAGATGATGTAATCTATCTCAGCGTAGAGGGATTCCGTCAGGTCTTCTTCACTGGAGGAGTTTTGGTGTTGGATGCACACAGAGCCTTGGCTGTCAACACCGGGAAAGAAAGACACGTCTCCTCGTGAACATCTGTCTGGAGAGTTCAATCTGCCAAACATCTAAAGGCTTCACTTTACATGTAACGTCTGCATGTCTATGAACAGAAACCTATGAGTCAGTTATTCTCAATAGAAACAACTGGAAGCTCCAAACTGTATAATGCCATATTCTTTCACTACTACAGGCTGCTCTTTGTGATGAACTGCTGTGGACCCAAGAGAGAAGGTTATAGGTCACTGGAGCAGAATCACAATTTGTTATTGTCACTGATAACACTGTCTCAAATGCTATAGCGACCTGGTTTCTGTCATAATTAACAAGATTAAAACAGCTGAAAAGCAGTGTTTTTGAGCTTAATGTACATGATAACCGTTGTTTCAGAAGATTTAAAGGATATTTATGCAGCTTTTCAAGAATCCCCAAAAGTCATATTAATCAGCTGTATTTTCAATGAAGAAGGAACCTCTGAATCCCAGTTTGATGATGTTTCCGAATTTACTCTATACTGTAAATGCTACAGAGAGTGAGCATCTCACCCATGGGACTGACACCACAGGCCAGCTGCACAGGGGCACTGATCCAGGGGGCCTTCTCCCACCGAGATCCAATTCAACTGCGCCACCAAGTGGTTGGAGTGAGTATGACAGTGTTGTTGCTCCAGACGCCGGCTCATGCACACGGGAAGCAGGAGGCCTGTGAGGGGTATTAAGAGCCATTATAGGGGAACGTTCTGGAAAGCTACTACATCCTTGTGCTCCAGGCTGGAATCACACATGACTTACATCTTAAGTCTCTTACTTTTGGTAGATGCAATCAGATTGATCAATTGCACCCTCTATTGGTTAAATTACTGTACTGAAATTGCAGCATCTTTATGTATTTTGATTAAATAAAAAAAAGTTGGATTTATTTCTATGAGACAAAAATGTTTCACAATGAATGTGTACTATTACTTTGTAACTTTTGTAGTTTTGTTAGTATAATGTTAAGTCTGCATTCACTCCAGTCACTCTCAGTCGATCTCAGAGGAGATGACCTCTACCTTCATGATATGCACAGCAGAGCTCAGCACTGCAGTTACTCTGGTATTGACAGATGCTGCCTGCCGTGCCCTTAGTGGCATTTTCGGTACACTGACCCCACACACACAGCTGGGCACCACAACACTCTTCATCTTTGGTGCAGGTCTGAAACATCAAGACAGAAACACAGAGATACAGAGAGAAACAGAGAAAAACAGAGATACAGTGAGAAACAGAGAAGTACAGAAATATGGAAAGAAGCACAGAACATAAGAACATAAGAAATATACAAACGAGAGGAGGCCATTCAACTTAACTAATAGCTCAGAGTTGTTAAAATCTTATCTAGCTCTGATTTAAAGGAACCTAAGGATTCAGCTTGCACT
>JAODKF010000022.1:6643076-6658344 GCA_026779585.1 Mormyrus proboscirostris | reverse complement strand
CACAACTGATTCTCTTTAGCCCACTGTAACCTTGTTTTCTTCTGTTTAGGTGTTAATGATGGTTTACGTTTGGCTTTCCTGTACCTACAGTAAATCCCATTTCCCTCAGTCTATTTCTTACAGTTCGGTTACAAACATTGGCTCCTGTTTCTGCCCATTTGTCTTTCATTTGTTTTGTTGTACATTTTCTATTTTCAAGGCAACATATGCTCTCTTTTCCAGCAACTCGATTCCCAAGCAGCTTCTGTCCGTACATTTTTACAAGACAAGAAAAATAATAAAGCAGAATATATTATGAAGACTAGATGAACAAAACAGTGAAATAAAGTTATATTTTTAAGACAACATAGTTTAACATAATTAACCGATTAGACAATTTTTAATATCAAATAAAAGAAAAGAGAAGGGGACCCAACCTGTTAACATATAGAACGGTGATTGTACTCCTAAGCAACATATGCTCTCTTTGCCAGCTTAGACCACAACAGCCAAACAAAAAAAAAGAAGAAAATACACATTTATCAACTTTCCAAACAAGTACTCTTACAATAAAACATATGAATCATGAGTTAAAAGTAACAGAAATTATATCCTTATAAAATGAAGTAAAAACACAGCTGCACCATTACAAATTAATTTAAATACCAAAAAAAAAAAACACGTCATAACAACTCGATTCCCAAGCACCAAGAGGGTCCAGCTGCAGACGCCTGTAGAGTGGAGCTCCACCGGGAATATGTCACCTCCACAGGAAACACGTGATCTTTAAGGGCGTAATGTGGAGCTCCAGTTAGGGTTAGGGTTAAGGTTTAGGTTAGTGTTTATTCGCTGTAACACAGAGTTGAGATCACGTGTTTCCTGTGGAGGGGACGTATTTCCAGTGGAGCTCCATTCTACAGGCTTCTGCAGCTAGACCCTTCTCTTTCTAAGTAGCTTCTGCCCGGGAATTAGCAAGATGGCTCAAAGTGCGCTGCCCAATAAAGTGCCGCACCCGCAACAACACACAGAAAGGAACCTTAAAACCTTATAAATTTGTCAATGAAACAAATGCCCTCTGATAACCAATACTACTTGTAAGAAAATAAACATAATTTATATGCACAAAACTAAATTATTCACTAAAATAATAATAGTACTAATAATAATAATTGAGAAAGTTTTACACAAGTTCATTAATATATTAACTAACTCGGCTACACTTACAACCTTCTTAAAATGGGTTATGGAATGTCATTCGCAGAAATGATATACCAGTTTTTCAAAAATACAGTGTTTAGCAACAAAATCCAAGTGGCTCAAAACTGGCGTCTCTATAGTCTAATGAAAGAATGAGAATTATGATACGGGTTTAAAAAAACCAAACAGTGAACGGTTCAGGCTGCTTAAAGGAATCAGGAAGTGTTCAGTAGCGGAAGGTCACTTCGGTTTCAGTGCTGTCAGCAAAGAGCAGAAAACTGAGTCTGCAGTGAGCACAAGTTCTGCAAAACCAGACAGCTGAAGACAGGCAAAATCTCAGTTTCTACTGTGAAACCCAGACAAGACGGTCATAATTTGGCCCAAATAACATGAATCTATGTACCCAACATGTCCTGTGTCAGCAGATCATGCTGGTGATGGAGTGAACCAAAGAGTGATCCCCATTACACCCCCAAATTTGTGCTCACTACTGCAAACGAAAGAGAGTATTGACAACTGTGCAGCTTATATGTTGTGATGCTATATTTTATTTCTCTGTTTAGACAGACACCTCTCATTCCTCATTCTTTTCAGTTTCGGGGACTTCACTAAGACTGAATTTAGAAAAGTGAGAATTTGGTCGTGCTTTGGGACAAGAGCAAGTTAGACCAGTAAGTAGATCCTAAAGTTCTTGCCTCAAGGCATCCCTGAGATAATAGACAACGCAAGATTTGGCACGATTCCTAGATGTTGCTGGCTATTATCTGTGTGTTCATTTCTGCCACTTCCTGCATGCTAAGCCTGCCTTTGTTGCACTGTGGACTGACAAGAAGTTTCAAGGCAATCAGCAGAGGTGGGTCATTCAGGTCCAATGAGTAAAAGTCCAAAGTGACAAAGTACGTAATGGGTTAGTAGAAACGAAACCTTGGTCTGGATTTTTACTATCTGGAGCTGAACTACCCACCTCTTTCAATCAGAGCACTGCTATGCTTTAGCCCAGTTTTGTCTGCCTCCAATTTTAGCCACCCTCTCAAGCTCGAGGTGAATGATGGCAGTACTGTCACTGGAGTAGCTGGACAGTGACACCCCCTGGCAGTGAATAAAATCAGTTGCGCATTACCGACTAGCACCTCATGCTTTGGTCCTTTGATGTTAGTGGATTTAATTATGGTACATATGTAGGGTGCAGAAAATGTGAGTTGAAAATGTTCTTTTTTGTTGGTGAACGACGAAAGCAGCTTTCTGCTGTTGCGGGTCATAAGTTTGTCAGCTCCTCACTGCAGTACGTATTCCAGTCCAGGCATTAACACCCACCCTCCTGGCTCACCTCTGTGATGGATGTCCCATATCCAGCCTTCGGTACCTTGGAGTTTCCGGTATTCTATCGCTTACACTCTCCTGGTGTTCCTTTAGCCCTGATTTTGCCATGTGTCCATATGGTTGCTGAGTCTAGCTGCCCTTTTCCAGTCTTCATGTGACAGAGAATCACTTGTTGATCCTGCTCTCTGTCTTAGATCATGGTAAATAAATCACCACACTATGACGGCTTCTCAGCCACTGGGTGCAAGGTGAGAATTTTTGAGGCACTCGGCACCTCAGAAGTGGGGCACTTTCAGTCGTCTGGGCAGGTGTTCAGTCCCATACCCTGCCCCCCACCACAAGTGCCTGATCCAGATACATTTGTAAAAACAATAACAATAAATGATTACACATTCATACACAATTCATATATAATTTGATTTTATCAACCTTAATATTATCACTGTCTGATGAATGACACAAACCTTTAAATGGAGTTACATGGATTGTTGTCTGCGAAGCAAATATGTCAACAAGATACAAACTAATCTCACTTTATATTCACAATTACCAAGGATGTTAGTTATCCCTCAAACTGTCAATCTTGATAAAATTAACGATATAAAGTAATCCATACCAACCATCAAGATACCAAATGTTTTATGCTACTACAAATGTATATTGATCGGCCGTAACATTAAAACCACTGGCAGGAGAAGTGAGTAACATTGATCTCATCACAGTGGCACTTGTCTAGCGTTAGAGATATTGTGGATAAACGAGGTAAAAAGATATCAGTGGTGTGGCGGTATGTTAATTTTCAGTTTAAAGTCTGACATGCTTGTTAAACATAGGGATACGCCTAATTTATAAAGATTACTAATTTACGGGCATCACAATATGAATCTCATTAATATTTTAGGCGCACTACTAATCTGTTTACCTAATTGTGGGCGTAAATAAACACTTGTACAGTACCCAAAAGCCAGTGTCCAGACAAATGTTTAAGCCCATCATCTAAAGACCTGGTAATTATTACGCATGCACCATACAATCGTGAGAATATCGAGATCTGATATTGTGCAGCCCTGGCGTTAAGGCTTTTTCAGGTAAACAGAACTGTAACATGATCAGTTTACATCTGACAGTAACTGAGCACCTGCTGAACCACTTATTTTATCTGTTTTTACAGCATGAGAAAATGTCAATAGAATGAGGAAGAATCTCTGTCTAATCACTAATAATCAATCTCTCATTCGCAAACAAGAACGTCAGTGACATAATTAACAAAAGCTGCTAATGTAGCAGTTAAACAATTAAACAGGAAGAAGCTCTAATTCACATGGACATTGATACTCAAATGCATTTTTCCCAGGTAAAGCAGCAAATATTTTTTTAATTAGATTGCTTCGGAATACTGCGATGGGCTGGCCCCCTGTCCAGGGTTGTTCCATTTGTGCCCATTGGTTCCGGGATAGGCTCCGGACCCCCCACGACCCAATAGGATAAAGCAGGTTGGAAAATGGATGGGTGGATGGATGCTTCGAAATACTGTTGTCCAAAGTGACAATGTTAAGCCGATCTTAATCGCCAGTTATTTATATGTGTTCAAATTTCACTACCTCCCCTTAAGCTGGAGAAGGACCTAAAGAAGCTATAATCTTGCAGTTTAAGGTCCATAGGATGTTTCTCTACCGTTTGACTTCTGATAAGGTTTATCCTGCATTAGCTGTGAACTCACTCGCATAATATCACACCAACATAAAATTCAAAGATGCAGGGATCATAACTAAACTTATCCAAAGATCACCGCAATGGCATTAAGGCTTTAAAAACAAAGCCCTCATAGGGCAGAAAGACAAACTAAATTGCAGAAAGATTTTAACAGTGCACTTAACCAGACAAGGCTGCATGCACTAGTCATTGATAAGTCCTATAAGAATTCCACACCCAATTCCCAAATAGGCTGGTGGCCACATAGACATGACAGAGTCACTTGTGTCCCATTGCTTTCCCTCAATTGCTTTGCCACCTTTCATGAAACATACTTAACATTCTCAAGACTATAAGCATTTCTCAAAAAGGTTCATGCATATAGCATGATGCTGTGGTTCAGCTACAAAAGCCTGTAATTTATCCAAAACAACTAACTCATGTCTCCAAAAGTGAATAATTCCACCAATGAATTAGTGTCACTAAAATGAAAAGTACAATAAGCATAGTTTTAACCATGAGTCAAAATGCTTAAATATATTGCCGTTCTGCTCCTGAGCTTCACGACTCTGAATGGTAGCCGGGTCCGACTTTTTTATCGACACTTACTGATCATATTTCATTAGCAAACTGATAGTAATTTATGTCAAAAACACCAGTTTCAACATTGCAAGGCTGGAAAGTTCACTGGAATGAGAAAGCAGTCACATTCACACGTACCTTCTTCAGACACAGTACACACACAAGACAGTAGAACAGCAAACGAAAAAGTCACACGGCATCATATAGCATAAAAACTGCAAGATGGCAACACAAGAACTAAATTATAACATTATCATATACTGTGGAAACCAACAATACATCAATAGTGTATCATTTCAGTTTGTATAAAATCTTTTAAATCTTTTGAAAACCTGGTTAACTGTTTTGCATGTGGTGGATAACGCGATTATCACATATTGTTTCAGGAGTGAAATTAATACAATGGTAAATGACATAATCTATTTTTACCAACTAAACTAAAGCAACTGAAAATTGCACACAAGATAATAGGAACCACGGGTCAGAACTAAACTAGAGAGGGAAAAAAATAAAATAAAACCAATAAGCCAACATACAAAGGGAAATGGTCAACATCAGAACTAGGAGAAACCAACAGCACAAGACACATCAAAGCATAATGACTGACTGGGGAAATAAGCAAAGGTAGGCGCTTAAATACACTGATGAAGACTAACTAAGAGCAGGTTTGAACAACTAATCAATAAGCCATATAACAAGCCCAGGAACAAGGGAACTTAAGAAACATTAAGGTTTAACAACAACACTGGGGAAGAATAGGAACATATATAAGCAAAACCGAAATCAAATAGGACATGAACAAATTTAGGACAGAAAAAGTAAAATAATACAAAGACAGGGGGGAAAGGACGGTCAGCGACAAAGCACTTGGGGACAAAGTACTTGGGACAGGCACTCACCCTGAGAGAAATTTGTGTGACGCAATGAGAAATTATGTTCTGCAATGCAGATGTGACATTATGGTGTGGGGATTGCACATACTGTTTTGCAAATGTTAACTGTCGTTTGAGAAACGTAATCAATAAAAACTGTAAAAGCACTGCTAATACACTGACACCTGTGACAGAGATTTCAAATTGCACTTTTACTCTAGCACTTGGATAATAACATACCTTAATGTTATGTGTGCATACTATGTTTCCTACAAATGAGTGATTAATTTTTTACCGTATTTGGTTGGGTTCATCCAGCTCTGGTAAGTCACTAAGTACTTGTGTGTTGTTGTTAATGTTGAAGTCACTTGCTGGAATTGAGCCTATATCTGTTGCTGCTGTTCTGGCTGGAGCTGATAACAACCACAACATTACTGGTCCATGAGCTCCCTTTCTCGAGGTTATTAGCTCATAAACGAGCAGGCAAGTGGCTACATGAACGTCAGACAAAACACTGGCACTGCATCTTCACTTCACTCTACAGAGTAATGTTACATTAATGTGTAACACTGGCAAATTCTGAAAAAGTTAGGAAAGGAATTATTTTTTTTTTCCTTCCACGTACAAATCAGCAAATATATCGGAATAGCATATATAGCAAAATATAAACGTTTTGTATTATTTTTTTAAATGGCGTAAGTGATAGCAGAATTATTTGAGTGTTTAAAGCAACGGGGTAGCTGATTTTCAACATAATACTTTGTTCAAATGAAGAGTAAAGAGGAGCAGGGATGTCCTAGGTAATAACGTGAACAGTGTATGAAGCTCACACACAGTAACGCATGGGATAGTTCTTCTATTTCATGGTGTAACCAAACGTTTCACAACACACAAACCGCCGGGCTTTCGGTTTCGGTCAGGTGATTTATCCTATCAGCGTTTCATTGACTCGGTCGGGTCTGGCAGAGAAGCAGCCGTCGGCTGGCAGCGGCAGTTCGCCGCTGCCGCATATTTGCGCTGCGCCTCCGCGCTCATACCTGCCTGCGCGGCACAGGACGCGGAAGTCGGTCAGGGCTCAAGCCCATTCGCAACTAGGAAAAAAAGCGCATGGAAGTGCTCTCTTAGAAAACCCCACTGCAAATGGCAATGAAGGAATAAGGCAGATTTAAGAGGACAACCTGCTTTCATTTCTCATTTGAAGTGGAATGATTGTCATTTCTTCACCGGCATGTTTTTGAAGAAGCAGGTAAGGGAAGAAAAAGAGTTGAAATATCTTTTTTTATCTGCGTGTCTGTTTCGGAGGGTGAAGATAGTTATGTGTGCGATTAGTTGTTAAGCGCAGGCTGTTGACTAAGAACTTTTATTGGAAACTGAATCACGGTAGAAAAAAAAGTGGTGGCATTAAAACGTCACATTTCGGTCTGATCTTTAAGGAATATAATGTAAAGAACCCTCGGGCTCCTGTACATTATATTTCTTTATATATATATATATATATATATATATATATACTATTTGTGGTTTCTGCTACGCACATGGATACTGGGACATTATCCCAAAAACAACACTGTTGCTTTCAAAGACTAAAATACTAATCTCCACATTTCATTTGGATTTTAAAATTAATCGCTTATGTAAGTATTCCCGCGTGCCCCACCTTATATTTTTGACAATTAATAAAATAATTATTTTAATAATTAAATGTAAAGTGAAAGATGACACCACAGATGACCGTACTAGAAAATCCGCATGATATCAAATGTACAATGGCTGCTCATAAATCAGGGGTGACTCAGAATTTAAAAAATAATAATTAATTACAAGCTGGCTTTGTCGCGCACAGTGGAAGCAGCCCAAACCCTAGTAGTAAGATGCATTGGTAATTCTAGATTTGCCGTAGTATGAGTGTTTGGCCAGTGATAGATTGGCATCCCATCCAGGGTGTACCCAGCCCTGTGCCCTTTTATGGACTGGCATCCCATCCAGGGTTTACCCAGCCCCATGCCCTGTAATGGACTGGAATCCCATCCAGGGTTTACCCAGCCCTGTGCCCTGTGATGGACTGGCATCCCTTCCAGGGTGTACCTGGTCTCATGCCCAGTGATGGACTGGTACCTCATCCAGGATGTACCCGACACTGTCCTCACTGGGATAGGCTACAGCCACACCACAGCCCTGTCTGTCTCTCTGTCTGTCCCAAGTTCAGCTTGGTAAGGACTTGTTTCTACAGTTTGAACATCCATTTCTCCATCCATCTTCAAACTGCTTCTTCTGGGCTTGGAACAGCATGTGTGAAATCCTACAGTCTTCAACAAAACACATCACTGAATATTAAAAATGATCATGTCATTGAAATCTGCAATGCTAATGGCTTGGTGTGTCAGAAGCACATTTGTTACCTTACCCTCGATGCGTCTGATCTGAGCAGTAAATCTGACAGCCTCTCCAGGTACCTGACAACATTTATATTTGTTTACCTTCCTTTAAAGATGAGGCGTGAATAAGGTGGACTAATGAGATTGTACTATCTTACCCTCATGTAGTAAAGCTATGACCTTTGGTCCTCTATGGATGATCATTTCCGTGTGATTTATGTTCCGGGGGGAAAAGTCTCAAAGGCTCAGGAGAGCCAGATGATGGGGGTTACGTCAGATATGAGATTTATTTCGGGGAGGATATCATGAAAGGAAGACAAAAGTAAACAAATCACACACAGCATGCTGCTTGTCATGTTGGAACAATAGGAACAGGAAACAGAACCATGCGGAGATCCTCGTGCTTCTGGGTTCCTCTCTAAGATGCCCGAGTGCAGGTCCCCATTCAACTATGCAGGGAGTTTGCTGTTGCTCGCACTTTGACTTGACAAGCAAGCAGGGACTCAGGGCTGCTAACTTTGTTAAAACGTAACAGGTGGGATTAGCTGTCTAACAGGTCTTTAGTGCTTCCCTTGGTGACAGTGGAGTGACAGTATGCTCAGGACAGCCAGGAGCCAGGAGTTTGTGTCAGGGCACATCCTGGATGGGAGACCCGACCTGTCACAGAGCACACGTGACACAAAACCCCACACAGTGATGGGCAGTTCAGAGAGAATGAAAATGTCACAGAAAGCAAGCAAAATAAGTTGTTAAAAATAAGTTGTTGGTCATAGTCACAGGTTGGCATGAATTAATTAAATGCCGCACGAGGCATTACAATGTAGTGACAATTTTCAACGAGAACATCGTACCACAGCATTCCACCACATTTGGGGAAGCCCTAGTCTAGAAACCTTTTCTCACAGTTAACCATGATAACATGTGGGATAACATGTGGTATAGTTTCAACTGAAGAAACCATGTAAAGCCAACAGAAGAATGGCCACCAGTAAAACTAGGCCAAAGCGATGTCCAATCTCTCTTTTACTGTGTGGGTTTGTTGGTGTGTCTTCGTCAGACACAGCTGGCTAAAGCTCTTCCCACAGTCTGGACACTGGAACGGCTTCTCCCCAGTGTGAATCCGCATGTGTCTCTTCAGCGGAGTCGAGTGCGAGAAGCTCTTCGAGCACACAATACATTGTGAACCTGGTGAGATAGGACTGGTTCTATTCAACACTGTAGTTCAACGAAGTTTGTCTTTAAATGTGTAGAAGGACATAGTGGTGTTTAATGAAGACATGAGAACATTTTGAAATAAAATAAGCAGTAGCCCTGGGTTTTCTGATTCTTTCAAGGCTGGGCTTGCATGATAACACTCCCAGACATGTTAAATGACAGAAACCTATAAATGAGTGGCAGGCAGGCTGCTTCTGTCACCATCCAGCTCCCTTTGTGGGTGTGTGAGCTACATGTAAATAGCAGGCATGTGACCTTAGAGAAAGGCATCTGATTATCAAATTAAGCACCAAGACAAACACAACGACAAAGGCGACTTTGTGTGCCCGTGTGCACTACGTTGGCATGAAAAAGACCCGTCCCCTCCACAAGAATGTCAGGCCTGAGCTCTACAGCTCGTTCAGGTTTATAGGGGTTACTGGAACGGTAGCTTTCTCTTGGCCGAGACTCAGTTATAGAATTCCTTTGAAATTCTAGGAAAAGCTCCGGAATCCGGAAGCATCTGCAGGTGATCAGGTATCCAAAAATTCCTGTCTGTTAAGTTTTTATATATAACAGTAGGTGTTATTTTTAAATGTAACAACAATATGATACTACAAATGAACCATATTTATGAATCATTATAACATCCAGATAAATAGCTTAGAACTTCATTGAGCCATTAGTGTACTTTACTGAACCTTTAGTGTATTCACTTTGCTGTTGAACTTCCTCCACCAGAATGTTTCTGTTCTCCTTCACACCAACATGTCTACCAACCTCTAGTATAGGGTTAATGCTGCAGTGTTCAACCACTAGACACAAATGCAGTGGGTTCTTGTGAACGTGTGGTGAAGAATTCCCAAACAAACAGATATCTTGAATGCATCTTCAGGCAACATTTGAAGAAATAGATGAAAGATGTTGAGGGTGAGGACTCTGTCCCCTATGTTTCCCAATCTGGTCCTCGGGGACTTGCAGACAGTCTACGTTTTTGCTCCCTCCTAGCTCCTGAGCCAAAATGTGGACTGTCTGTGCTCCTCTGTGCCCCCTCTAGTTTCCAAGGACTGGGCTGGGAGACACTGCCTTAGAGCAATTGCTGATGATCTGGTTTCAGGTTCAGGAAACTAGCCATGAGGCGTGTGGATGTGGTCTACCTCAAGGGGGCACCATTGGTGCTGATTCCCTTCTCCATCCTCGGCAAGAAGATGACTACTGCTCCCAGCCACAGCAGGCTTGCATCGAGCTGAGTGGCTGGCCTGCTGAGAATGGCAGCGAGACCCCGCTGCTGCCCCCAGTGGTAACGACACACAAAACATCCGCATGCAAATCAACACCTCTGCCCAAGCTAAGATAGCGTATTTGCATTTATTTAGCAGATGAATTTTCATCCAAAGCAACATTTACTGAGGAAGCAGAGTCAGACAGTCCCTGGAACAATTTGGGGTTAAGGGCCTTGCTCAGGGACCCAATAGTGAAATCTGAACCAGGATTTGAATGGCAACCTTCTGATCACAGACACAACACCCTAATTCTCTGAGCCCCAGACCACCCTGAACATTGTTAGTCTGCTTACAAATGTCTGCACCTCTTAAACTTTAACATTCCATGCATATCTCTAACCGTAAAACAGGAAGTGTTCATTAGCTATTGCAGGTTGACATCTGAGGCCTATTATTTTACACAGCATACAGACTTACTATATATTACACAGTATCTTCTCCTTCTACTGACCGATGGATTTGAACCAGTTACGTTCTGATCACAGACAGTGTCCTAACCCACTGAGCTACACACCACCTCACCCCCTCTGGCCAGTGTCACACTTTATAAAACTGCATAATCTGTACAGGTTCTTCTGGCTTTGCATAGCTCAAAGTTATCTGAATCCCACTTGCTTTACTGCCCCTTCTCGCTCACTCCACAGCGCCACCCACCATCGTATGACTATGTTCTTGTTGGCAAGAATATTGAGGACCCGAACAGTGAGATACGCACAAAGCAGAAGGAATTCATAACTGCTTTGAAGCAGAAGGACATTAAGGTTATGGTGAGTTGCAACAGTTCCGTTCGTCATGCAAAGTGCACCCAAGTATCAGAAGCTCTGGTAGAGTAAAGCTACACTCTGAATGCACCCAGAGTCACACCGCAGAAGAAGCATCCCTATTACACAGCAGGCAGATTAAGTGGGTGGGGGATGTTGCTGTTTGATTTTAAAATGCATTCAAATTTGAGCCGTTTTCAGTCCAGCTCACATCACTTTAATCTGGGATTTATTTGCTTCAGTCATGTCATAAATAATGAATTCTATTTCATAATGTGAAAGGTAATAGGAACAGGACATTGAGGCTTCCTTTACCCTATAAGTAACTGCCATTGTTTGTCAGGAAATCGTGGATGAGCAAAAGGTGTTTTATGGGATCCGTGCCCCGAACGAGATGTTCGAGAAGTACAGGTACCTGCTGAAGGTGTCCGACACCTGCAACTGGAGCTGCGAGCAGCAGAGAGAGGTCATCCTGTCCACCAGGTAGTTTGAGCATGGTCGTTCCTGCTTGTGCGTCTCAGTGGCGCCACCCTAAGGCAGGCATGTCTTACAACAGAATGCATCCCCCTATCTCTCTTTGCCTTCCAGGATAAGGATCGTTCACTTCATTCTGGATCACACATACATAAAAGTAAACTCTGAAGGTGAGGGCTTCTTGTGTGTCAGCTTTGTGCAAAACATGCCTAGCCCTAATATTTCACCCACCCTGCAAATATGTGTTCTTTCTCTGCAGAGGAGAATCTTGACCAACTCATCAAGAAAAATGTGTTTGAGACCAAATTCTGTCTGCATGAGGTAAAGTCACTGAGTAAATCCCGCATGCTACTCTCTTCTTGTCATCTGGCTGCTTTTCTGTTCGTCTTTGCTCTCAGTGGTTACATACTGTGGGCATTGTCATGGCAGCGGCGTCACCATGGCAGCACTGGTCCAACCTCCATGGCTTGAGTAACATGCATCTGCTTCAAGCAGGCCGTGGGATTGAGCTATGACGATAACGCTAATTCAAATTCAGACAGCAGACAATGACTGGCAGCAAAAACTTGCCCAGTAAGAGTGTCAGTGATACAAATCCTAGGTTAATCTTTGTTTTGCATGCCCAGGCAGAGCACCTTTGAAAACCATGTCTCACCAAATTGAAAAGCCCTGCTGCATTCGCTGATGGGTTCTAGAGGAAAAACAATAGAAGAAATAGATATACAAATACGTAAAAATCTACTTCATGGACACATAAGAGGAGTGTTCTAAGAGACATGCACGCGAAACATACCGTCGACACATCCAGGAAGCTTTGGCTTTGTTGGCTGCTCATTGTCAATTGTTATAAGGCTCATTTTGTTCCGGTAGCAACTGATACCAAGAAGGACACACCATACTGACAGAAACTATGTTAATAGCAAAGTTTATTTTAACAAACACCTAAAACATATGCCCAAGTTATGTTAGCCACATAAAATGCCATTTCTAATGTATATGTGGATTTGAGATTAAAAAACAGTTCTTTGGAAGATGTAAAAGTTTATTTAATGCATCCTCGGAGAAGATTCTTGGAAAAGGCTTGAAGTTTAAAAGGTTAAAGTTAGGACACAAATGGATACCATGCATTCGTTCCTCTGGTATTCCCCTGCTCTCACGCCTGGCGCTCGCTTTGTGTGTTTTCTAAGAAACACCCTCCTCTGCTGTCACATGGACACGCCCTGGAGAAGCAGAACATTCCATTGCTTTGGAAGCAGCCGCTTTTCATGTAGGGTATTTCAAGCCACTGCATACCTGCCCTGCTAAAGCCTGTCCCTGTCCATGTAAACACTTAGAGCTGGCCTTTAATCTTTGGTACCTTACAGACATGTGCTTAAATGCATGAACCTTACCTCAAGGTCACTGCATTGTCCTGCAGAAAAAGAAGCAGAAAGAGCTGACCCAAAGTTGGGCACGGTGGTCTGCATGTTTCCAGGGGCAACCCATTACTGAAGTGAGGTAAGACGCCAGTCAAAGTCACTTAGACCCTTATGACCATCAAGTTGGGTTCCTAGACAAGTTCTTGTAGCGAGTCACGGTATCACATGTTATAGGCTGGAGCCTTTCGATCTCAATAGAATAGTTCACAAATAACACAAGGACCGTACACAAGCTTCTGTACTGTCATGACTTGAAGTGAGAGTCTGCATTGATTTTGCAGTGTTTATGTGTCAGAAAGGACCTGATCATATATCATGTCTATGTACAGGATCTGGTGGAGCACTATGACATTAATCCTTTGCCTCCTGATTGCTGTGTGTGTGTGTAACTGTAAGGAGCTACTTTGGGGAGAAGATTGCCTTGTACTACCTGTGGTTGGGCTGGTACACCTACCTGCTGATTCCTGCGGCCATCTTGGGGATTGTTGTCTTTCTCTATGGTTTGGCATTCTTCAACACCAGCCCGCTCATGTGAGTGTTTTGCTTGTATCCCATATTGCTGAGGGCAAGTCAATATCACCCCGGTAAAAAAAACTCAAACCTCCTCTTCCTGTTCCTGGTACCACATGTAAGCTTCCCGGTTCCTTCCTGCCACCAGTGCTGCTGAAGTACTTTTTTTTTGCATCTGTTTTCAGTACACGGTGCACTTCAGTACCTCCTCTGTGTTGGCATATTGATGGTATCACGTGGAAATGAGTTTCAGACAGGAGTCTTTGGGGAACGCCCACTTGGACATATTGATAAACAGTAATTATAACCTGGTCAATACTGTATAATGCAAAGGTCTGTTTAATGTCACATCAATAACGATGATAAAATTTTATGTATTTCTAACATGTAAATTAATATATGACTTTTGAGGACTTGACTATATTCAACCGAGGTTACATGAAAAGGTATGAAAATTGACTGATATTAATCTTGTTCATGCCCTGAGGCATTTTGTTTGCCTATAGTCTAAACCTATCCACCCATTTTCAGTACTCACTTTTCCTATTCATGGAAATCTAATAGTTTAAATGTCACATCCATAAGACTGGAATTTCCCATAAATCATATTAAAGTGATTGTATTAAAAAATATATAGTTTCCAGAGGAAAAAAAATGTATGCTAGATAAATAGGTTTTGTGAATGACTTCTACAAACCATAGCTTAGCACATATTTTATTCCTTTATATGCTTTTGTTATACATGCCCAAATAACAGCTGCAGTGGACACAGTTTGAAAGGACATTATGCAGAACAGCATTATAAAGCATCTACACCTGTCAGCATTCAGCTTACATGACTGAGTTTGGTGTAAAGGCCTCGGCTGAGGTCTGCTCAGAGGAAGGGCCTCCATTGCAGTAACAAGGCCACCATGGGTGAATAGCAGACACCTATGAATATGGTGTAAAGCTGCGGTCCTGTTGACCTCTAACTCAGCTGTGTAAAATATATTTTAAAATGTTTGGATGAAGAACAAAATAATCTTTATCCCTTACGTACAGTGTAGCCGTCATAGTGGACGGAGAGTAAGAACACTGCTTCAATACAAATACTTCATTGCTACAGGCACCAGTAAAATGAGTATATTTGAATTAATTGAAATGTTATCTTCTTGCAAATTAATCGCCATCTTTCCCTTCTACACCTCTCACACTCCTGTCACATAACATTACATGAACTGCACTGAATTGGCAGTTTAGTAGTTGCGTGAAGACACGATATGAAGCGATATGTTTGTCGTGGTTCCCATCTTGAGCTTATCAAGACTGGCCTGGACTGTTTATCTAAACAACGTGTAACTCATTAAGGATCTGAATTGCGTAATACTTGTTCAACCAAGTCGGTGACAGTTCATTAATATAGAGGTCAGCTGTTACCAAGTCCACTTAATGAGGACTTAGGGCGTTTTTCCACCGCACCAGGTACTGTACTTTCGGCACTCCCATGAAGTACCGAAAGTACGGTACTTCATTCGTGTTGGTTTTCCACTGGCATAAAAAAATGGTACCGGCGCCAAATGACATCATCAGTGACCGCCCCTGACTGACATCGTCACAAAGCGCAGCTTAAAT
>JAODKF010000022.1:6624667-6635819 GCA_026779585.1 Mormyrus proboscirostris | reverse complement strand
TCTGGATTAGGTTCCCTTCACCCCTTTGCTCTCTGCCTCTGGTTCAGGTTACCTTCATCCCTCTGTCTCTGGATTAGGTTCCCTTCACCCCTTTGCTCTCTGCCTCTGGTTCAGGTTACCTTCATCCCTCTGTCTCTGGATTAGGTTCCCTTCACCCCTTTGCTCTCTGCCTCTGGTTCAGGTTACCTTCATCCCTCTGTCTCTGGATTAGCTTCCCTTCACCCCACTGCTCTCTTCCTCTGATCCAGGCTACCTTCACCACTCTTCTCTCTACTTCTGGTACAGGTCACCTTCACCCCCCTGCTCTCTGCCTCTGCAGGATACCTTCACTCCTCTGCTTTCTGCCTCTGTTCCATCTTGACTTTCTCCATGTCAGCTTCCCCTCTCGGCCCTCTGCAGTTCTCCAGTTCAGCTTCACCACCATCTTCGTTGCGGCCTTCCCACTGGCACCCTTCCTGGCCCTTGTCAACAATGTCTTTGAGATACGCCTGGATGCCATTAAGATGGTCAGCCTGGAACGCCGGCTGGTGCCTAAGAAGACCAACAATATCGGTGAGTTTGTCAGTGGAGGGAGGCTTGAGTGTGGGTGAGAATCTGCTGAGCACTTGGTTCCAGCAAACTGCATGTGGATGTGCCTCCAGGCATTTGGTCCATTATTCTGGAGGCCATTGGTGTTCTGGCAGTCATCGCAAATGGACTTGTCATCGGAGTAACTTCTGACTTCATCCCCCGACTTGTGTACCACTACCGATATGGCCCATGTGCCACTGGGACTGTAACAGACATGAGGTAAGACTGCACTAAAACAGAATAGCTGTACTTTGTTGTCATAGGAGAACTATATAGCTTTCATACATCCCATCTTGCTCTCCATTAGAGATACAGACACTTGTCAGCCAGCATTTATTGCTCCTGGAACAACTGTATTAAGGAGCATGGAGTTTTAATGCGTGTGTGTAAGGCCTCACCTTTGATTGTCGGTCCTTTCCAGCTGCATGAGTGGATACATCAACAACTCCCTGTCCACAGTGTGTGTGAATGATACGAACGTAAGCAAAGACTTCACACCCAAACAGCTGATTACAGATAATGGCCTCTCCGTCACCCATTGCAGGTAGGAACAATACATGAATGTGCAACCTCATGCTGCTCTATCTGTATCCTTTTGCACTAAGTTTAGCATCCTCTATTGGAGACTATGGGAATTGCAATTATTTTTAGAGACGGGTTTAAGCACATTTCAGTGTCATTAATGATAATATATGTATTATTTTCACTGAACAGTAATTACTTCCATCACAACTAAACTCTATGTAAAATATTTTACTATCATTTTATATATACAAGCTTCACAAACTCATCGATAGTGAGGAATGCACATTTCATAAGATAATTACAGGGGAAAACAGTGTCATTATATTACATTTGTTCTGCATGAGCTTTTAAATGATGTTTTATAGTTTTTTCATGTACTCCTAAATCACAGATTGCCTGCTTGTTGTAAATGTGAGTGAATACCAGGGCTGCTGGGTATTGTAGTCCTGGACAACGCATGTGCTTTGTGTTCCCAGTTATAAAGACTACAGGAACAGTGAGGACTACAGCTTCACTTCACAGTTTTGGCTTATCCTGGCCGTGCGCTTTGCCTTTGTTATCCTTTTTGAGGTGAGGCTGGAGTTGGCACACTCTGATGTAACAGGATTATGCAGTTATTGTAGGCACATAATACCAGCCATGTTGGGTTTGGTTCCGCTATGTCTGTGTGAACTCTTGGGGAAAGTTCTAGACAAAACGCAGAAATTAACCATGTGACTGAAGAAAATGTGTGGGGTTGTACTGCCCCCTCCCCACATGGCTCATTAATGCTGGATCCCTGTCTCCACAGCATGTGGTCGTCATCTGCAAATTCATTGTTGCTTGGTTTGTCCCGGACAGCCCCCACAAAGTTAAAAATGACAGACTGGAGGACAAGTTGGAGAGACTGAAAGAGGAGCTCAGGTTAGTGTGAACAGGTGGAGCACAAGGACTGAGAGATTGAAGAGCAGATAGATAGGTAGGTAGTTAGCTAGATAGATAGGTATGTAGATAGGTAGGTAGGTAGGATGGTTGGTTTGATTAATCCTGAAGGACATTACTAGTTTGTAGTAGCGCAACACACATATCTAGACAGTAAAAAGACATTTGCATATTGACTGGTGTTGATCGCAATGAGCTTTATCTAGGAGGCCCCTGCGTGTTCTTTCCTGACCTCTGTTGGTTCGTTCAGTGCATAGTGTTTCAATTCTCAATTATCAATCAATATCACGTCGATTAGCTTTGCCCCAGGGTAACCCTTGAATTCTCCTAAATGCAGCTTGTTTAAAGAGAAGCGAGCGCAGTGGCAGCGGAGCTCCGACGTGTGATGGAATGGACAGCCTTGCAGGACACATAGTGACAAGTGGGAGCAACTGGGAAACAAGGAAATGAGGCTCAGTGAGCACAGTGCAATTTCCCATCATGCTCCATCACCTCAACACCAGAACACTTCCTTACCTAGACTGTAAAAATGAAGCCTAGATCAAGATGGAGGTCAAGGAAGAGGTTCTTATGTGCCTCCTATGTAAGAGGAGGTGTACATAGATGAAAGAAAACAATCCAAAGTTCCTGTGCATATCTTAAGGCTGAATGAATGACCAGGTGCTGCAATGGCTTACAAACCACAAGAGTTCTACCTACAGCTCGATTCCTGAGCCCAGGACTATGGAACCTCTCAGGATGGGACCATACGGATGGAATCATGAAAGTTGATCTATGGTCTCCTCAAAACCTCAGGAGGCTGCTTCTGCAGAAAAGAGGTGATGGACTTTGGAATGCATGTGTCCTCCTGCAAAGCTCAGGTCTGAAGAGCTCCCCGCTACGACTATTAATCTTATAAATGCTTTATAACTGGGGCCCCCAGTTTTTCCTGGGCTTCATTTTGACAGATTTATAAAATATTTCTTCTAGGTTGCCATGAACCTCCAATGGATGGACTTCTTAGTTGCAGGTTACATACATAAACAAATATATAAAGTGGCAGAGGCTGCTGGAAGGTGGGGAGGGTGACATGCTACAGGGAATGGACACCGTTTGTGCTGATCTTCATGTTCTGTAAAGCACATCAGGCTCCTGACGTGTCAGCCTGCTAACAACGGAATCAGAATTCATTATAATCATGTATTTTGTTTGTTGTATAACGTTGTATAAAAATGTAACACTTGAATCGTGAATGGTCAGAATGGGTTGTTGATTCGTAGTATTTTTTCCTTAAAAACTTTAATTTCGATAATATGCCATCATAAAATTTGTGGTATAATATCCTTTTTATTTTATGTTTCACATTGCCCACAGAATGGGGGAGTGGGTGGGATATTTCAGCCAGGTATCTCCCATCATTTAGGACACAGAAATTGTGTTGCCTGGTGGCTGAGTGATGAGCATCTCCCTGTTCTGGTATCAGGGTGGACTCTCTGCTAATTGCCATTCTATCATTTCACAAAAAATGAAACCACTTCTTTTTCATTTCTCTTGGTACATTTTTGGGAATTGTAAATAGATCCAGTATATGTTCTCATTATAAAAAAGGTGTGAGTCACTCAGGGTGACTAAGTGTGCTTATCATCAGCTGTACCGTGTGCCCCTATACAGCTGCACAAATTAAGTTAAAGATTTACAGGTTTCAAAAAGGGTGAACCAGGCACCAAAAACAACAAGTATTTAACCTGCAGATGCTGAAAACCAGCTTTCATCGTCACATCAAGTCCACGTGTAAAAAGTGTAAAAAGTTTTTTTTTTTTTTAAATTAAACCATATTGGAATATGTTTTTAAGTAGACTTTGGTGGTACTAGTGATGAATTTAGTTACTTGTGACCCTTAGCTGATTTATGATATTATGACATCTTGGGGGCTCAGTGGGCAGGGCTGGTACCTCAAACATTATAGCTGGGCGTTGGAGTCCGATGACTCCTGCTGCTCTGTGTTACTGGAGTACTGCTTATAATGTGTTCTTGACAATTATTTAACAATTAGAACATATAATAAAAGAGCCATGTAAGGGGATCTCTGAGCTTGGCTTATCTTTCTGGGTAACAAATAAGTGTAATCCATTAATTTTGTTAATAAAAATACTAGTTCAAGCCTCCAAAGGTATGGTTAAAAGGTGCCAGGTTTCAGCTGGTGTAATTAAGTTTTATATAGTTCACAAACAAAAATAACGGTGGGCACTTGCTTCTGTTCTCATTTATTTATATCTACACTGACTTGCACTTCTTTATATTCACTGTACAGTAGCCACAACTTACTGGTAATGACATAATTAGCTTGTGATGTTGGTTGCATCGCACGTAGAACATGTTGCCTGCTGATTAAATACGTCATCTTAAGGGCACGGGGTGTGTACCCAAGCATGCAGAGACAGACGAGGTAACCACAGTTTACGGTTGTAATGAACAAGTCCCTTTTCTGTTTTTTATGACTACGTTTGTGCATGATTATTAAATGAAATCTAATTTGAAATATATACATTTACAGTGGGGGCTTGAGTTAATTTTACTTTTAGAAAACAAGTTTAGTTCATTGCAGCTACTGAAAAAGTGACCTGAGACTTTGTTTTTACATAACATCAGCACAAACACACTTAGATATTCAGGAGTCATGGGTCTGTATTTAATATTACCATACGGATATTCAGGAGCACATATGGATCATACTTATCTTTGACTTCAAGTCCGTGAAGCACGAGAGGCTTTTACCGCGCGCACTACACACCTGGGCAGGTGCGCGTCCCTATCACGTGACCTGGGCAGGTGTCCCCGTCACGTGACTCGTTTCACTTTCCCCTCGAGCTTTGGGTCTACGCGGATGATAGTGATCGGTGCTGGCTTGCGGAAAACAAGAGAGCTGTAGATCTGATCCTTTAAAAACTAGCCCTAATACTTTATAAGTTCCGGATCATAAAAGTGACGATGAGGAGGACTCTGGCGCCGTTTCTGCTCCTGACGTATATCTTATGGGGAAACGTTTCTGGAAACACTGCAGGTAAGATCGAACTTAACATGTCCTTTGCCCCGCTTCATGGTGCTGGACACGATGAAATAACTACCCCCTGGACAGGAAAGCTTTCGTTAAATCGTGGTGATTTTATTGACGTATTGGTTTCATAGTTGTGGACGATATAAGGTCGTAATTAATACGTGTCGCATAATAAATATCTTCCAATGACAACTGACACGCATGTACTTATGATGAAAGACTATTAATATTTAAACTACTATATGAAGTCAGTCGGAGAGGTGACTACAGTATCTAAGGTCTCTACACAAACAAGCAAAAACGTTTCTTTTTCCTTTTTGTAAAAGTGTCCCCACTGTCCAGCATTTGTGTGATTTACTACAATATAGACATTGGGGTGACAATGGTTCTCATATATGACCTTTGAACCTGGTAAAGCTTCAGTTAATAAATCACTCTTTTTAAACAAACAGGGTAACCAAGAGTAAATCCAGGATATGGCTCCCTGTTTATCCCTCTTCGCAGGTTTTCTTCATAAACAACATGTCAGGGAGGCCGGGTGGTGCTGTCCCACTGTCCTCCAACAGGAGGGAATGTCTGGGAGGTCAGGTGGTAATTCTCCACTGTCCTCTAACTGGAGCTAGTGTTCAAGAGGCTGGGTGATGCTGTCCCACTGTCCTCTCTGAGATTGTCAACATATTACTTGTCAGCCTTATACTAAGGATCCTTGTGAACTGCTCCTCTTTTTAGGGCATGCTCAGGTCTCAGGTGCACCTAAAGCCCCATAAAGATTGGGAAAAGCAAAACAATCCAGCTTAAACGACTTTATACCCCACTTACATGCTGGTCTGGGTGCAGTCCTGTTGTACCAGCCCACCCTTATGGTCTACCAGTGATTTTCCACAAGAGTGACATACATTTAAATGGGCTGAAACACTGGTGTTAGCTTCATGTTGAGCTGCTGACATTTTCAGCAGCATCTACAGCTGAGCGGGCTGAGCAGTGTGTGTTCGTGACCTCACTATGTTTGCTGTGCAAACATTACCTGTAGGCTGTGCACTTAAGCCCAGTCCTTTCGTGCTCCAGCCCACATGTAAAAATGCAGGGTTAAGGTGGACATACAGTAAGTTTGTGGTGATGGGCACATAAGTTGAGATAAATAGACTTATTTTTCTACTGAGCTGGAGAAGAGCTCTTTATGCTGGAAGGTGAGAATGTTGCTCTTTACAAAGCCTCTAAGGGCCCTTGGAAGGAGAAAAAAAAATCAATGGAACAAAAAAACATTTTTTTACGAGATCCCACTTGCTCTTTATCTGGCAAAAAATTAATTCTGCACTTTGTGCTTTACATGAACATGATGCAATTATTAATAAATGTTATTAAATTAAAATTAAAAGTATTAAATTAAAAGTTCTCTGGCTGCAATATCTTTCAGCAAACGCCAGCAATACCCTTTAATTTTTCAGATTTCTTAAAGGATAAATTATAAATTCTTTATAATACATATGACATAAATATTTGAATGGTGACAATGACACTATAGCTGTTTTGCATATGCTTACTGTAAAAGTGGCCATAATGAATGGAGAGATAATTAACTTACAAAAATATATAATCTGAAAGTTTAATGGTATGCATTGTCTCCTGTAGTCTATTGCTTAAACCATACCTTACTCGACATGTTTATATATATATGTTTATAGTTATTAGTCCATTCATTCTACCCTTTGTACTTAAACACAGTATTATAGTACTGCAAAATTATCACAAGATCTCACAATTTAATTTTCTTAATTCCCCTCCTTCCATTTTTCTCCTCCCATTAATTGTTTTTTCCCCCGTGTCCCTGTAGGTGCCCTGCACGTCTTCTGCTCTGCCTGAAAGCTTGAGGATTCTACACAGACCAGTTACATTTATTTTATTTAGCAGATGCCTTTGTCCAAAACAATGTATAAGTGAGAAATATAGCATATCACAAATATACAAAGGAGTCAGCTACGCAGAAGTGCAGCTAGACTGAGCTTCTACAGTGAATGCCCAGTACTACCAGCAATTAGATGAGTACATGAAACAGAACTGACTGCAGGTCCACCTTAAGGAGCACTAGTAGGTTGCAGTAGATGATTTCAGCCAGTCACGTTCGTACATCTTTAAGCATCCCTCTGCTTGCAGTGTCACAGTACTACTTGTTTCTTTTTCTGCATGGTTTGCATGGAAACCACCGGTCTAAAGGCTACACATCACCATGCAAGTGATTGGCTGCAGTTTTCTCAGCTTTCCAATATACTTTTATGTCACGTGCAGCACATCTTAAATGTTTGGAGGGAGGAAATCCAAAGCAGCATGCCGTGATACAGAGTGGTTTGTCTTTCTGGGATATAGCCATCACCTGGGTCAGTAAGGTCAGTAGGTTAGTCAGTTAGCTGCAAGCCTCTCTTTTGGCAGCATGTTGTCACTGACCCATTCCCAGCACAAATAGTCATGCATTTACATCATGCATAGCTTGCATAATTACATTTCTGTCCATTAAAACTCCACCGAAGTTCTTTCTTAAGGGTGCAGTAACAGGTTCCTCCTGTTATTTGTAAGGCTTTGATTGGTTACAAGCAGCCCAGTGCTGCTCCTCTTTGTGAGCGTGTGGTCAATGTCCTCTTTGTATTATTGGACCAAGCCGTGTGGACAAGCTCTGTTTCCCAGAGGCAGTGGTGGTTCATCAGGCCCTGCTCTGCTCATTTTGAAGCTTAGATTAAAACCCTCACATTGCCTGAGGTCCATCCTGTTCAGAAAGGCTGTGGAATAAATGATTTGCTTTATTCCAATGTGCTCTCAAACCCAGGAACTAATGTTTTTTTTTTTTTTTTTTAAACTGAACTGATACTGTCTTTATGATACAAGAGCAGCGTTATAACAAATTGTAACCAATAACATCACAAGTCTTTGCTCAGGTCTCTAGTTACTTTAAATCACTTCATCAGGAGAGTAATTGTCAGAAATCGGCTTAATGGCTTTTCCTGCACATTAGTTGAGAAGCAGAGGATGCCTTTGTCAATTGAAAGGTAGGGTTACCTGCCCAGGCACCTGGCTGCAATCTCAGGTGACCTTCTCGTATTGCAAGGGCAGATGACTCGGGCAGGCAGCCTTCTCTGGGTTTGTAAATGGCGCTGTGGGAGGTATAGCCCATGTCTCCTGTCTTCCTTCCTCTCAGACAGTCCCGCCTTTTCTGTAGAGCAGGAATTACATGGAATTATGACCGTGCTCTGTTTACTCATATAGAATGTTTTCGCTTTTCTGCTGTCTGCTGACTTTGGCCCAGGCCTGATTGCTGGACCGTTTACATGCTCTGTTCTAGAAGCATGGTTGGGGATCCCACCTTCATGTTAAAACCAGGGTACAGAGGACATCATTTGTTCCTGTGAAGGTTTACAGCTGCGATCTGTATGAAATCTTATAGGATCCCAACGTGAACTAGAGCCCCTGGGCCTTCCTGATGACACAGCATTAGCATGCCGAGTGGTTCCTAACTGTAGAGGTGCAATGGAGCATTTCTGAGCTGCTCTGTTCTTCTTGTAGCAGGAAAAGGTCATAGCATTAGACTTGTTGGTTAATGATTGAGCTGTGACACCAGTGGGGGCGTTTGGTTAACCTGGAATAAATCTGTCAGACAGTTTTTAAAGGGGAATTAAGTTAATAAACTACTGTTCCTACTGTGGCCCTATCAGATCTGGCCTTCTAATCATCCCTGTATCTAATTGGTGGATTCTCTCCTGCCCCTTTACCACGTTAGCCACGGAGTGGTGAGCGTACTGGTCCAGAATGGCTGTCACCACATCATCCAGGTGGGAGCTACACAGTGGTGGTGTTTGAAATGACTCTCCGTTGGCTCTGTAAAGCACATTGGGTGTCTTGGAAAGCGCCAAGTAAATGTAACATTCATTCATATTAGACAATGCTTTTGATATACTAGCATATCATTACTGTCCAATGACAAACATGTATCTCTAAAAAATTTTAATCAGGAACATGAAAAAACACATTTTCACAGAAACGTTTTATAGAATAAACTTCAAACAGGCTTAGCACCACAAATAAGTAGATGACTTCATAAAGCATCTTATATTTGGACAATTATATGTTAAACAGGGCATATTCCATCAACAGTAACAAGTCACCGTCATCAAAAGGTGGACATACAGTTCTCATCAGACAGTGACGATGTGCAAAGCGGTCTTTATTTTTTATCCTCTTGTCACTATTCCAGAGTCATTTGTTTTTTACATTTATGCAAGAACCCAAAATATCATGGTAGAGGTAACATAACTTCATTTCCTCTTTGTGCTTCCGTGTAGCAGAGGGCAGACTAGACTGGTTTTGATAGTTCAGATTAGACCAGCTAAAGGAGTGAGTCATGCTAGCAAGTGAGCTAACCACAAATATTCCTTACCTGAAGGGAAACGACGCGATGATGCATTGTTTAAAGAGCTTAGTACTGGGGAGCAGTTTTTTGGGTCTTATCACATTTGCTGAAACTTCAGCATTGAAATGAAGGTTTATATCCATTTGAACAAGATGGAGAACAAGTACACTGGAATGTGTTGATTTTCACTTATCCCATCATGCTCTTCTTTTTAAGACACTCACACACACATAGAGGTGCTAGTGAATCTTGAGGTCTAAGTGCAGGGCCATCCATCTATCCAGTCACCTGGAGTAGTCTTTTGGACAGTAGGCAGGCTTGAGGGTCTTGAGATTTGAGATGTGACCACGGGATTCAAACCAGCATCCTTCTGATTAGAGGCACAAAGTTCTAAACCTCTGAACCACCTTCTGCCCCTCCGAATGCTTTCTGGCTGCACTAACAGAAATCATCATCTGCCACCACAGAATCTGCATGCTCCCAGCCCCCTGTGTTTGTGCCCACCAACACCCATACGGATCAACAATCGGCACTGGGCTCCACCGTGACCCTGAACTGCACTGCTCGGCTACCGTGGGACCCCCAGGAGCCACAATGTGACTCCACCCTGCACTGGATCAGAGATGGGAGTCTTCTGTCCAACCTCACCAAGCAACAGAACCTCTCAGAGTAAGTCATTTTCATACATAGTCAACCCCGACTTCATGGGGGTTAGGGAAGCAGGCCTACTGCGATCTGGAAAAACCTTATGAAACTTTTTGGACCCCTTGGCATACAGAGGGAAGCGAAGTGAAAAGATGAACGTGATATACTAAATCACTGAGAAATATCACACGAGCGGATGCCGGAAACATGCTTGGCATCCTCCGAACCAGCACTGTACATATTTTATGCATTTCAGTTACTTAACGTCTTGTGTGTTGTCTGCTGACCTTCACTCGTGGTCTATGGCTTTTGCAAAATTCCCAAAAACTCCCCAAAACACTCCCATTTAATTTCTTATGCCAATCCTGGGATTTATTAAAACCGTGTTGGGGAAAGTCACAATGCAGAAGGGTCGACTGTACTGATTATACTGTCTATTTTCTCATGTATGAAATATCATGGGCACAATTATGCAGTACTAACATCATGCATGGTGGCATCTTGAACATACTGAAGGTCTTTAAAGTACACATATGAGAGAGAAGCGTTAGCATTGATGGTTGATGGCCAAAGTTGTAAGTTCTATGTCAGGGATGAGAGTCACCTGGAAGAGGAGAGAATACTGGATAAAACATCAGTAGACGTTTACTGATTAAAGGAATCTATTTTAGCATATGTTGACATACTCTAGATCAGGGGTGTCAAACTGAATTGGACAGGGGGCCAAAATCCAAAACACACTTTAGGTTGCTGGCCGAACAAGATAAACATTTATTGAACACACTAAAACTAAACTTTTAAAACGTAACTTTTTTGAACATAAATATGAATAAAATCAGACAGGAATATTATTCCGGAATAAATCCACTCAAACCTTAAATAGCTTATAACAACAACAACAAATTTATCTTTGTATAGCACATTATCATAACATTACATCGCCTCAAAGCACTTTACGGCATCCCCACCCAAAGCCCCCAGTGAGTAAAGCCATAGGCGACAGTGGCAAGGAAAAACCCCCGAGAAGGAAGAAACCTTGGGAGGGACCAGACTCAAAGGGGGAG
>JAODKF010000022.1:6599139-6610815 GCA_026779585.1 Mormyrus proboscirostris | reverse complement strand
GGTTCCTTTAAATCAGAGCTAGATAAGATTTTAACAACTCTGAGCTATTAGTTAAGTTCTCCCCAAGCGAGCTTGATAGGCCAAATGGCCTCCTCTCGTTTGTATATTTCTTATGTTCTTATGTTCTTAAAAAAATTTAAAAAAAAAATGTCGGAGTATCCCGGTCAAAGGCATTCAATGAAAAATCAAATGCAGCAACCCTACTGCATGGTACTTAAAAGCTAGGGTCCGGTCAGATGTTTACACCCATCATATAAAGCTCTGGTGATTATTGCGCGTGCGCCATATGATCACGATTATATCACGACAGCCATAATCTCCATTACAAAACAAAAATAAAATGGAAGAGAAAGACGTCTTCAGCTTTGGCATTATCATTACATGAAACTCTATCCAATTAAAAATAGATCCTAATTCTCAAATACCCAGAAGGCGGTGATGTCTTAAGTATGGGCTCTGATGTAGCATTCCGTGGCTATGCTAACCGACTGACTGCTGGGGACGGTGAAGCAATTCGGAAGGAAACAAGAGTCTAACTTGGGTTTTTTTTTAAACAATGAGCCAATAATAATCTTCAAGCTCACACAAACTAGACCAATTTTAAACAAATGAATAGTACAACCATGTGTGTAGTCTTAACACAAACTGCAACTAAAGGCAAAAAAATCAGAAAGGGCAGATAAAAAGATTTTAAAACTCTGCTCTGGATAAACAAAGAACCTTGGAAATCACATCTAAGTAAAGGACGAGTCACGTATAAACCAAAGATGCCTTTATTATTGCCAGTAAAATGAAAAATGAAACAGAGAACCAGTCCATCATTACATTTGCATGTACATGGTGTGTGTGCTGATGTGCCCATGTGGCGCTCTGGGGGGGGTCATAGCGGCATGTAGTACCGCCAATACTGTAGTTCCACAGGATTAAACAAGTCCCTGGCTGCAGATAACTTAAACCAGGAAATCAACATACTAGGCTAACAGTTACTGCAGTGAAACTATGAAGAAGATTAAAAAAAAAAACCATTTTGTATTTTAATGAATATCCCACTACAATATTAGAGAAGAACCTATTTGGCACTATTTAGCAGGAGATAAAACAGATGGATTCAATCACCACAATAATGAACATGCCTTTGGGAAGCCAAAAGACCCAGACTGGGGACAGAACATTCCAGATGAATGCCTATATGTTCACCACAAGCTGACAGTGAATAATAATAAAATGCAAAAAATAATAAAAGTTACCTGCCTGAAACAGGACAGGAACACCGCATGTTACATCACATTCATTTTATATTCTAAACAAATCTTTAAAAAAAATAAAGCAATCCCTTATGCACAATTCTAAACCATCTGAAATTTGGCTTTTTACTGCCAGCTCACCACCATCAGTAGTAATCTTATACTTCGTTAGCACGTATTATATTTTTACACTATAACTTAGAGAGTTAAGGCAGACGCAATCAGTTTCACAAACGCTTTACAGAAATCGATGCCGTTACAGGACTGACGATTCTGGCCCAAACAAAGCCGCCAAGCAGAGGAGGGCATTGCGGGGCCAGTGTGGGCTGCCTGTCACTGATGATCCACAGCAGGAGCACTCAGACCTTGCGTACTCGGGCCTACGTTCGTTTCCCGGCACCAGTAGATGGATCAGTGGATGCAGGGCAGCGTTCCGTAAGAAGACCCTCCGGTGCCGGCTGCAGAGCGCACTTCGATGCTTAGGTGGAGGGGAATGGAGGCAGAGAACTGCCATCCATCAGAGCAGCGTCAGCCCGGTGCTTCCTAGCAGGAGCTCCAGCTTCATCACAGCTCCAAGCCCGACCCGGTTCAGTCCTTACTTCCAGCTGCCGATATGTTTCGGAAACACTGAGAACATCACAAGTAGAGAGATTTCCTTCTGCTCTGGACAAGCTACACTGTTGGGGCAGTGAAACAGTCGCATACTCCAAGGAATAAACTTCAGGATTTTTTAAGTGAATGATAAACAGAAAAAAGTGATTATTATGTTCTTTTTGGAAGAGTGAAACTAAAGCAGATTTGCATGTGAAGTGAAGCTCCCGATCAGACTGCACAATTCACCGCTGCCATTGGTTGACTGGCTGTAGCTTTCAGCCTATCACAAACTCCGAGGAAGGTCACATGGGATAACCACATGGCCTCTATACTTGACTTCTCTGTGGCGCTCAAGTCAATGTGGTCAGTCATTCGGGGCGGGAGGGTGGCCCTAGATTACATAATGGTATCAGTGAAGTCGGGTCTGGTGTACCCTTTCTGCAAAACAGAAATGAGACAAGCAATGAGCAGTGCACAATGTGGCATAAAGGCTAAGCAGGTTACCCAAGCTCAGTGCAGGTCATCACCCCGGACTGTATGTAAATACTGAGTCACGGACATGCGCTATGTGAGTTTCACCAGATAACTGCCTTGCTCATGAGGACAGACGGGAAATGCGAGCAAGGACATGCATCTGTGGGTGTTTCACACATAGTGCAGCGCAGCCCGGGGGCAGGATGTGGCTGGTGTCAGCAGACGCCCTTTGGTGCAAGTGTGCTGGCATTCCGGCACTTTCTCATACGTGTGTATACATTCCGACAAATAAATGCGTGTGCCGCGATTTCTCAAGTGTCCCTGCATATCAAATTACAATGAAAAGTTGAGTAAAACCACAGAGAGGAAGAAAGGGAGGGAGGGAAAGAGTGAGAGAGGGAGGAAGGCATGCTGTTTGGGTAGTGGTTGCTGTCCTGCTCTATTTCAAGCCTGCAGATAAGCTCCGTTCCAAAGAGGGCGTTTGGTAACCAGGGCGCACTGTAGCTGAGCAGCGAGATCCGGGGGAGAGGTCACTGATAGGGAGTCAATCCAACACCAGATTCCCGACACCCAGAAAATTCTTCACTCTTTTCCACCACATCCTGACCACAAACACATGCGGGTTACTCTTCCAAAGTATCACCCTTCGGCAGACTGGCTTCCTACACAGCTGCTCTCCTTCTGGGAACCTTATACTCAACTGTGCCGCAGCCCCATATCTCCCGGCACCCCAGCTCCTGCCCCACCCCAGTACTTGCCTACTGCACCCTCGAAACCCGCCCATGGCACCCCAGCCCCTGCCCCACCCCCACATCTGCTCATCCCGCCCTGGTATGTGCTCCACCCTACACCATCCTAGTTACTTACTTCTTTGTAATCCTTGTGTAACTTCTTGTACTGGAACATGTTGCCAAGGACTGTAGATGCTGCCTTGGCTGCCCTGGGAAGGTGGAAAAAAGAGGCAGGTTGGGTTACAGAGGCAGGACATGATTCAGAGGCAGATCAGGTTGCAGAGGCAGGTTGAATTATGGAGGCAGGCAGTGACACAGAAGCAGGTTGAGTTATCGGGGCAGATAAGAGTTACAGGGGCAAGTTGGGTTATAGAGACAGGTCAGGTTATGGAGACAGACCGTGATAAAGGAGGCAAGTCGGGTTATGGGAGCAGATCGAGGAAGGCTGACAGGGTTACAAAGGCAGGTTGGGTTATGAAAGCAGACTTTCATACAGGGGCAGTTTGGGTTATGGAGGCAGGTAGTGGTACAGAGGCAGGTCGGGTTATAGAGGCAAATCAGATTGCAGAGGCAAGCTGTAATACTGAGATAGGCTATGATACAATGGCTCCACAAAAGTTTCCCACGCCTGACCATGAGCATTCTCAACTACTGTGCCAGCTTCACCTGTAGCAGACCTGATACTACAAGCTTAAAGACAGTAGAAAGCCCTGCTTCTCCCCTATCCTGCCCACCTGCTGTCATTAGAGTCCTTGATGGCCACCAGCTTCTGCAGCCCGTCAAAGTGGGTGATCTCCCGGGCGGCGTTGGAGCTGACTGCCACCATGTTGTTGAGGGCCCCGCAGATGTTGATCACCACCTCGCTGGAGGGCTCCTTCTGTCTGCCATCCTTCGGCAACTGTGTCACCAGGGGGCTCACAAGCTTGGTCACTGTTTGGGAGAGACAGACCTGTCAGTGTCCACAGTGTCCCTGCTTGTGTTTTCCAAGCATTTAAACATGATACTCATGCATTCTTGTTTTTTTGACAGGTCAGCATTTTCATTTCATGGAGTCATGGTTTGAAAGTAGTTCCTGTCCTTGAATTCAAACATGTATCTCCCCGGTTCGTAAACCCAGCAGCAGAGGTATTTACCACCACTCAAATCACAGATTTGGGTGGGACCTCTTAGAGTTCCCCCTGTTGGCCACAAACAGGCACTACACTAAATATTAAATAAAAACAAGAGGGTCCAGCTGCAGACGCCTGTAGAGTGGAGCTCCACCGGAAATACGTCACCTCCACACGTGATCTTTAAGGGCGTAAGGTGGAGCTCCGGTTAAGGTTAGGGTTAAGGTTAGTGTTTATTCGCTGTAACACAGAGTTGAGATCACGTTTCCTGTGGAGGTGACGTATTTCCGGTGGAGCTCCACTCTACTGGCTTCTGCAGCTAGACCTTTCTCAATAATAATGCTCCTTATTTAGGACATTGTGAAGCAGCATGTTCTGGTAACCAGCTAGCTAGCTATGATCTTCTGACTTTGCTCCATGGCTATTTATCTAGCTTTTGAAACATCTGAGGGTGGCGCAGGGGGCCCCAAAGTGACATTTTGAGAAGGGCCCCAGAAACCGCAAACCTGGTCCTGCTCACCCATGGTGTCTTTGCTTCCGCACTGGCGGGTCAGATTCCGGAGGAGCCCTGTGAGCGAGCGTAGCTCCTGATCACTGTTAGTGGTACGCAGACAGTTCACCAGAATGGTCAGAGAGCGGTCCCTGTCCAGGGCAACACGGCTCAGCACGGACGCCCACTGCAGAGGGGAGCACAGGGCAGGCAGCTCTCATTAAACCCTACAGTTTGGTGAAGGATCAGGAGGTTGCTGGGTCGAATCCCAGGGCCAACGGACATTAAGGCCTAAGAGTGGCCCCTTGTGGGGATAGGCAATGGGAGGCCTTGTATCCTACCCTCTGGTCTCCGCCCGTGATATTGTGCAGGGCCCCGGCGGCCGCCTCCCTCGTGATGGAGTTCTCCTGGCAATTCTCTAGCAGGCTATTATACAGCGGCACCACCTGGGGGTGCCACAGCCACTCCTGTCCCTTGGGCTGCTTCGCCACCTCCGTGAAAGACACATCCGAGCTGAGTGCCTGCAGGAAAAACAGCACTTATAGGAGGAGGGAAACTGCAGGTTTACAGTAACATAACACATTTTGTAAGTAAAAAAGACATTTACACATTAATAGACAAAAAAATAACCATGGTGTAATTTGAACTGAAGACACGGCACCCACAGATCATTCTAGCAGCATTTACGCTATACGCCTTAGTGTGGTTGGTATATACTGACAGTACGGCAGGTCCTGAGAGAAAAAAATAGGCAGCGTACATTTTTGGCCTTGTGGCTTTGGGGGGTGAAGCAGCCAATGACGGGGTTGGAATCTCTGTCCTCAGAGCGTGATGGCCCTTCCAACCGGTGCAGGGTGGAGGGCTGCATCTCGCTGTACACCTGATAAGACAGGTTCCTCAAGACGCAGATAGAGTTCTCCACTCCCTGGAAGACAAGCGCATGGACGTAAGCAGGGAGAGGTAGCATGATGTTACTCCCAATAACATGGGGGCTGCGGAGGGAGACGCTGAGTTATGCATTTGGTGAACTGCTGCCTGTAGATGACACTGAAACCTTATAGCCTACAGACAGATCATATCAAGGCACTATCAACCCCGACAGTTATACCAATCAGCAGCGAGGGGTGGGTGCTGACCTTGCTGTTCACGCTATCATCGTGGAGGGAGCCCTGGATGTATTTCACCAGAGAATCCACCAGCCCGGGAGTGTCACGCATCTGCTGACGTGTCTTCTCATTCAAGGAGCTCAGATTCCTGCGGGCAGAGCAAGAGCTAAGTTGACATTACGGCATAATGAGGAACACTGGCACTAAGCGTTCAGGTCTGAAAGGAAGGTAGGAAGGGGGCTGTTTCATCTGTGCCAGTACCTGAGGCAGCCTGTGGTGTTGCAGAAGATTTCCACATCAGATGCATTCTGCTGGCTGTCCTCAGAGTCCTTGCCAGCAGAGAGGGGCACCAGGATCTTCTCAGTCAGCTGGGGAAGGGTGTCCTTCGCCACCTTCTCCTTCAGGTTGTCCTTGGAGGATAGGTTCCACAGGATCCCTGCAGATGCAGAAGGGGAGCTCATCAGACATCACCTACACATCTCAGGACCGAGACCACAAGTTCACATTTACACAGAATTACTGCAAAGCCTTCAGACCAAAAGGAGGCAACAGGAATTTCGACCAAAATTACAATTATTCTCCTCCGATGTACGGCAATCAAAAACCCATTCCTTTCTTATTCAGCTCAGTTGAACATGTAAAGTCCAAAATGCACTCCCAGACTCACAACACAAAATGTAAAATCATTCCGGTAACAGTTCATCATAGTCATCATAATGCATTATAGATACATTATAGATTATAGATAATGCATTATAACGGTCAGTATAAGGCATTATAATACATTATGAAGGTATTTATAGTGCATTATAGATACAAGCTTCAGCAAACATTCATAATTTATAATAAACATAGCTATAATGTGTTATGCCTTTTGATAAATATTTATAGCCGTGTTTATAATACTTTATGAATGCATTATAATGTATTATGAAGGAAGCTATACTGCATTATACATGAGTGTTTCAGGTGCTACCATAATTTTAAAAGAATTTAAAAACTACAAAGCCTTCTGTTAGAAAGATCCTAGTTTACAGAATATTCTGGATGTCCCCTTTGATGCGCAGACGTTGTTCTGCCTTTACCTACCCACTCTCGACTTACTGCGGTACAGTACTGATCTCCCTCAGGAAAATATGCAGGGAGGGGTGCTATATATTTGAACTGAACTGAACAGAACAGGAATATTTTAGTCAGCTGCAGGGAATGTTAAGGTTTGAAGTGACTGTGTGACTCACATGGCGGGGTGATGTGAGTTATGTCTAATACGAAACCCCCAGATCTGCCCCCCCTGCCACGCCATCCCAGTGAAATCCTTCCATTTCCTGTAGAATCTATAGGGGTCCTTATCACTGATGGAATCAAGCCAGTAGGGTGCTGACCTTGCAAAGTGCCTGACTCATAAGACAAGAAAATTTGAAAAAAGCAGATGTTTTTCCAGATTATCAGATGATCTGATAAACTAGCTTTTGATTCCTTTTTCAGCAGATCAGCCTTTAAACAACACAGAAAAATACCCAACATGGTTTTAAAGACCCACCAGATTTTAAAAACTCACATTTCACTATTAAACACCTAGATTTCACAACAAAACACAAGTGCACATGGATCCACTGAATAGTATAAATTGAGTGGGAGAGAGGAAATCCGCAAATCACCGTTACCAAAGCGTCACCAAGTTACTTGGCTGCCAAGCAACTATCTCTATACCTGTTTATATTTATTTGACATTATACCACAATGACTCCTGTTGAGCAACCCGCCGTTTGAGGGCTGAACGTTACTCACTAGCACCCTGTAAGTGCTCCTGTCACGTCAAAGAGACTGAAGAGGTCTTCCTCGAGCCATAGGTAGCACCTGACCTGTGATGTTCTTGCGAAGGTCGCTATCAGGCTCCTTGAGCGCCTCCACCATCCGGGGGATGCCCCCTGCTTCAATGAGAGCTGCCTTGTTCTCCATGTTCTCGTAGATGACGTTACGCATGGCCCCCGTGGCATAGCGCTGCACCTCCAGGTCCGGGCTGGTGAAGAGCTTCACCAGGGCAGGGATGCCCTTCAGCTCACGCAGCTGGGGATGGAGGAGGTGGGGGGCACATGAATATATGTGTCACATGGGAGGTGAGCAAGCCAGCCAAACCTCACCTCATTTGCGTTGAGCACATGAATGTTAAACATGCATATATGTCCATTCACAACTGACTTACATCCCAGTTTTTGTCCACAGTACATTAGTTACACATGCAGATCATGTGGACCGTCACACGGTCACATGACAAGTAGACCACCCAGTAATAACAAGTAACACTTCTGGGTATAATTATAAGAAGAGGTAAATTATTACGACTAGAAAAGGAAACAGTGGGATGCAGGATTGAGTTTAATGCAGGACTTTATATTTCAGCATGAGACACTTCAGCGAACACATATATATATATATATATATATATATCAGTGGAAACACAGCAAGTATCTTCTGTAGCAGACTCAGGCTACAGAAAAGTCACCGGTTAGGTACCTTGGTCTTGGCCTGATCCTTATGGTAGCACTCGTGCTGGATGAAAGCAGTACCTTGGACCTGTAGCTCTGGTTCCGATACGTTCAGGTAAGAGACTGCAGTGTCCATGTCAAGCCTATGCCAAGAACAACCAGAGAACCAGTGAGCAGGCAGAGAGTGACCAGGGGGTAAGTGAACAGACAGGGAGTGAGTAGAGAGCGAGTAAGCAGACAGAGAGGGACCAGAGGATAAGTGAACAGACAGGGAGTGAGTAGAGAGCGAGTAAGCAGACAGTGTGTGAAAAGAGAGTGAGTAAGCAGACAGAGAGGGACCAGAGGGTAAGTGAACAGACAGGGAGTGAGTAGAGAGCGAGTAAGCAGACAGTGTGTGAAAAGAGAGTGAGTAAGCAGGCAGTGAGCGACCATAGAGTGAGTAAGCAGACAGCAGGTGAAAACAGGGTGAGCAGATGGAGAGTGAGCAAACAGAGAGTGACCAAAAGGTGAGTGAGTAGATGGAGAAAGAACAGACGGAAAGTGTGTGGACAAAATAAAGAATATCCACCTGCCACTGGTCATCAACCCAGAAGCAATCAGACAGACCTATTATCTTTACTCTGTTTTATTTATTCAAACATCAAGGGTGATACTGCTGGACTGAAACCCACAAGCCCATCTTTAATGACTAAGCTACCCGCCACACCTGAGTATGTGACACAGGATGCCTTGGGTTCCCTTTTTTACATTTATACAGATGCCAAACTTTTGACTTTTACGCGTGAACATTTGAACACCTGCATAAAGACCAGGCTATGGCAAAGACAACAGGTCCAGACACTATCCCAATGCCGCACCCAGACCGGTTCTGCAGCTACAGTGATATCTCAGATTCCCGCTGGGGTGAAAGTTTTCACACGCTTACAATTCA
Organism: Mormyrus proboscirostris; assembly: GCA_026779585.1. Classification (NCBI taxonomy): domain Eukaryota; kingdom Metazoa; phylum Chordata; class Actinopteri; order Osteoglossiformes; family Mormyridae; genus Mormyrus; species Mormyrus proboscirostris. The sequence continues at coordinate 6,601,650 of JAODKF010000022.1, read as the reverse complement.
CTCCCCCAAAATTAACCACAAATGAACCACCAGACACTCATGCCACTGGCTAGCTGGACATCCAAGTATGAGCCTGGACAGGAATCCACTCCAACATTTACAGACTGCCCCAATCTCATTACTGTGCAGTTCGGGCCCCCATCAGCAACTCACCCAGAAAATCCTTGTCCATTTTCCATGCCATCCATGGTGCCATCAAAGACATCGGCCCCCTTTAGGCTGGCGATACTCTTCATGGAGCCACTGCGGGGGAGGCTGCAGCCACTGTGCTGATGCATCAGGATCTGCGGCGTCACCACAGTCTGCCCCACATGGTTGGTGAAGCCTTCTGAGTAGCGCTGGATGGTGCCTCCGGAGGATATCTGCTGCGCTGGGGGAGGCCCGGGGCGGGACACACGGTTGATGCGGGTCAGGGTGCGGAAGGCGGGGCCTTTGAAGGAATATTGGTGGGTTTGCTCCATGCCACCGATGGTTCCGCCGCCGATGGTGCCGCCGCCGATGGTTCCGCCGCCGATGGTTCCGCCGCCGCCGATGTTGCCGTTAACCATGCCACTCCCAATCATCGTCCCGCTCAGACTCCGCTGCAGGGTCCTCATCTGCCCCGACTTGGCCGACTGCATGGTGAAGCCGGTCTCCCCATAAGCGGACTGGCGCTGGGGGGTGGTGCCGCCGTCATAACCCATGTTGCCGTTAATGAAGTCGATGTTCATCAAGGCGGAGCCCGGTGACTGGCCTTGCAGCCTCATCGAGGCTGGGGGGAGGGTCGCCACTCGTTTTTGGTAGAAGCTGCTTCCCCCATGTGCATCCATCTCCACCATAGAGCGCGAGCTGTACTGTGGCACCCTGTTAATCTGTCACACAAGAATCCTGGTTTAAGCTTATTAGCATCCTCTACGAAGTCAGCATTTATGGTTCTTTGTTCTACTCGACCATGGCAAAGGTTTTCATAATAAGTCCCCTTATGTGGTATCTTTGGGAAAGACAAATCCAGATACCTAATGTACTATGCCTCTGAAGCTATTTAAGCTAGACACTCATTTTATATGTTGTTAATTTTTTTGGTCACTGATTACACACTTTTGTACAGACAGCTAAATAAGAGGTGATAATAGCTAGTTGACTAGACTAAGACTAAGCTGACCTGTTTCTCTGGATAATTATGGGTTAGAAACTGCTTTGTAGTTCAGGAATAATGCAGTGAATTCAACTTGATAGTTTAATGGGAACGATCCAGGACCTTCACGCTGTATATTCGCCGGACCCGAAGACATAATAACTGCGTCACAGCTATTTTACACCCGCAGTCTTTCAGGAGCACAGTTCCTGAAAGCTTAGACGGGGAAAAGTGTAAAGAGCTCCAAAAATTCCACAACAGAGGACCGGTGTACTTTAGGATCACTCATCCCAAACACGCAAGACCTCGGCTGCATGGATTCCTTCCCCATTTCAACACATGCTTCTTGACCAGTCATGATAAAGGTGGTGCAGATTCACAAGGAAATGTTGGAGTCAATCCTTTCCACACCCTCCACTCCACACGTGGACATAAACAGCTCGGCTCGGGTTTGTCCATCCCTCTGTAACCCAGAACGGCTCCATCTTCAAGCCCGGGATCAGCAAAATTCCTCCTTTGTTTTGTCTCTGTCTGACATCGTTGAGTTTATTTTTCTTCCTCCCTGCCCAGCCAGATCGAATTCCTTATTTTATGTATTTACTTACACCCCGTCCCCAATAAACATGTCAGGCCCCACCCAAGGCCCGTTCGGCATGTTCCTGTTCACTGTGCCGCCCCGAGATACCGTCAACATTATGCTGCCACTCACGCTTCCAGGACTTGCACCACATTGCCGGCCTAGTTTAGCTCAGTCTCCTGCATGACTGCTGTAACCACACCATGAAATATTCTGGAATATTCACAGCGAGATGTGGAGGCCCCTTGTGAAATACCTCAATGCCCCAGCGCTCCAAATACCACTCCATCAGACATTATTACTGCTATTATCATTCCCTGTCAGACGAAGGTGTGTAGTACAGCAGGTTAGGAATCTGTTCCGCTGACTGAACAGTTGTGGTTTTGAATCCTGCGGTTTCTGGACAAGACCCTTAACCCAAACTGCTGAAGGGCCTCTGAACGCTGGTTGACCCTCCCCTCTGACTTCAAGACCTCATACGCACGTGTCTGCACCTCTGTATACACCAAGATGGGGTATATTAAAACTATTCATTCACTAATCACTACATAGATCTATATATAGTAAAAGTGTAATTTCTTGATCTGGGATTTTAGCATAATTACCCCCATTAATCATGTATCTTTTAAAGAGCCTGAAACTCATCAAATAAACAACCACATGTGCATGATCATTGTAAGAACCTGCAGCTTTTCATGTTAATCCCATTGATCTGTATAAAAGACATAAATAAATAACAATGTATTGGACTAGGATGAAAACTAACTCAGACATCTGGATTTCCATCTCTGCTTTGGACCTTTAATACCAACAGCAAGTC
>JAODKF010000022.1:6565298-6577258 GCA_026779585.1 Mormyrus proboscirostris | reverse complement strand
TCCCCAAGTGGAGGAGTTTAAGTATCTTGGGGTCTTGTTCACGAGTGAGGGAAGGATGGAGCGGGAGATCGACAGGCTGATGCGGGCGCTGCATCGGTCTGTCGTGGTGAAGAAGGAGCTGAGCCAAAAGGCAAGGCTCTCGATTTACCGGTCGATCTACGTTCCTACCCTCACCTATGTTCGATTTGAATGCCGCAAAAAAACACATGCAAAATGGGAATGAGCTGTCGTGCGATTGATTGCCAAAAAGTAAATAATTAAGTATAGGACGTGGATCAATTACGCATGGCTGATACCCGATCTGTCAAATAGGTCTGGATCAGCACCGATACCGATCCGAATATGCATGTGTACTTGTTATGTTGTTCAGGTACTGTGACCCAGAGCAGGAGATGATAGGAGTCTACGCACAGGCTGCACAATAGGCTACATAATATTTGCATCCATCCATCCATCCATCCAGCTTCTATCCACTTATCCTGATCAGGGTAGTGGGCTATTGTTTTTTTTTATATTTAAGTAATCTGACATCGCCTAATTTTCCTGCAGACCAGCTTGGAGGATAAACAGCAGCATACTTGCATTCCTGCTTATGAATCTATACTGCATATGGCCTGTTGTTAGGAAGGTGAGGGAGACACACAGGGGTTGGACATGAGCTGCTAAAAACAGAATCTACAAACCGGAAACAGGAAACATCTACAGGGTGCTATGACAAGAAAAGCAAACTACTGTATTATACCAGTGGATTTTTTTAATTACATGTCAGAAATGGAAAATAGAAGCCAATGCATTCATTTTATTTCCATCCACAGGGAAATTCTTTCAATGAATCATTTGTATAGAGTGCCATGGAATATTTTCCTTTAATAATAATGGAGTTCAAGCAAAAACTGTGGTAACTAAGCATGAAAACAAATAGGAACCACACTAACAGATGTAACCAAAACAGCAGACATGGTTTACAGGTCACACAGCAACGCAGATTTTCTGCCATGTTGATGGTTATAAAGGTGCAGCTAACCAGATCTCTCAGTCCTGCATAGGAGCTCCGTACCACAACCCGTGTTTGACTACGACACATCAGATTTGCAACAGACAGCTCTGGTAATTTAACAAGATATATCAAACCTGAATCACTCTGGTACTCATTAAAATGATTTAATCTATCTTGATGATCTCTGAGATCTCTTTCAACTTCTCTAAAATGATTATGTTAGGTTTTGTGTGCTCTGCCCCAACTATATCTTCCCTAAGCCCTGTTTTTTTACTGTGTGATCTTACGGAATGCAAGGCTTTATGGGACCAGCAACTGTAAGGGACAGTACTGACCTCCGTGGTCACTGGGGTATGACCACTGTTTCAAACCCCAAGACGCAGGGGCCAGGGACCACGCTGAGCTGCATCAGCCCATAGAGGGTGGGGGGCACAGGAATGACACTGACATGACTCTGTCATTGTTCTGCTGTTTAGATAGACTGCAGAGGCCCCAGTCCCCCCCAAGCTGAAACTCCTGGCATTTCCTGAGAAGCCGTATTCCCATTCCGGCCTTGGGTCTTGGAGCTGAGGGTCAATAACAGACATTTCCTCTCTTTCACAAACAAACTGCAGCCCACCCACCCCCCTTTGCCCAGGGTCACGGGACTATTTAGGGAATGTAGGTGTGTGGTCTTTCTGGCACACTGATGGCACACGAGATGGACACTGATAAGTCTGTACTGGGGGGATAGGAAGGAAACTACTGATGACTCCTTGCCTCATCCAGTCACCCCCCCACCCCATGAATAATGACTGCTGCTAGACTGACTGATGTGTGATACTTTGCCTCATATACACACACACTATTAGATACATATATTATACGTTACACGTACATGTATATATATACTACTGTGCCAATGTCTTAGGCAGTCAAAGAAAATGATGCTTAATGATCTTCATGTTGGTGTAAAACGATGATATTTTTGCCTGTCAAGCTGTGTAAGCTTTACAAATCATTTCAAATCTTCTGCTAAAATTGCAGCTACCATCCAATACACCCATGCATTTTTCTGCCTCAACCACTAGCATACCCCATATCACTAATCACTGTCTCATTTACTTTTTAAACTAAATTAATTACGTGAGCTGATGGTGAAATTTGACAAAGACACAGAATGGCCAAGGTGTCCCTGTGGAGAGGTTTGGGAACTGAAGCGGTGTTCATCTGACCCTTGAACTAGATATCAGTAACTTTTTGGAGAACAGAAGAAATTATTGATAATTTTTGTTGTTATTTTGCATATGTAATAAAGTTAAATTGTGTTTTTTGTTCTGAGCAAATATACACTTACTACACAAATACATAGGTTTAATTTGCTTTGCCTAAGATTTTTCCACAGTACTGTATAAATGTCAAAACGTTTATTGATAACTGAGTGTAATGCACACATATATGGCTCATTCTTACAAACCCATAAAATCAGATGTCCAAGCCCAACAAATTAAAAAAAAGTATGAAAAATCTTATCATTTTTATTATTGGTAAGCCTGTGATGTCTATTAATTTATTTGTGGTGATTTTGTACTCTTTACACAAATTACAGCATTGTCACTGAAAATCCCATCACTGTAACATGCAAGTGTGTTTATTTTTTACTACAGTAAATAAGTATAATTTTAAACAAACCAGACCTGTCCTGTAGTCTAGAGCAGAAGGGTGTGATGATCAGCAGCACCCTCCGCCCTGGACCACCCACCTCCCCCCACCAGATGCTCATAGCTGATGATGCAGGCAGTGTCTCTCTGTCCAAACGCCCCCATTCTTTCACACCCTCCGCCCATCTGCAGACGCATTCTGACTGTTTACATCCTGCCAGCATCTCAGGCGCGTCGCTACTCTCTCTGCCTCCATCTCATGGAGGTCCGTCTATTCAAAGGAGGCAAATAAAATTCACCCTTTGGTAAAATGCAGGAATAAAACTCCTAATGTGCATATGATTCTTTGAAGCTCTCACTACTCATGCATAAATTTGAACACCGCAAAGACGCATCTGCAGTGCTGAGCTCTACGACCCAAGAACCCTGCAGTCTGCGGTCAAGGAGTTCTGGGACCTTCTCAGATGTTCTAGGCTGTCAGCTTGTGGTAGAGGGAGGAGGCAGCAGCCACCTGGTATCAGGACAGGCTGGAGAGATGAGCTTCCCACCCCCCACGATGCAACTGGGATGTAGGCTCCCAGACCCAATGCACATGACCTGTGTACTATGCCAGGTTTGGGAACACAGGGATAACTGGGAGAGATGCCAAAAGAACACCAATAAAATAAAGAATGTAAAGCTCTGGTAAACAACTGGATGTTAAGATGTCTCTGTTCGGAGATGGCATAAGGCCTGATGGGAAAAAGTACCCTGAAAGGGCTATGAGCTGTCCATGGGAACTGGACCACAATCACTATCTTCGTATACTGAAAGGAAAGGGTTAAAAAGACAACTGCCTTTCCTGTGGCTGTGAACAGTCTGCCGACGTGACCCCAGGAAGGTGGGTCACATAATCCGGATGTAGCTCCCCCCCACAAACCCCTGGTCATATGGGTGGGGGTCACACATCCCCCTTCCTTACTTATTCGCTTACCAGATAACTTTCAAGGCGGTAAACAGACATATAAAAGTCCTCTGGCTGCGATTCCCTGCACAGCCTTTCAGCCTCTTAAAGAGCTGAGTAATGGTTTCAGACAAGCGGGCCAATGCTGACCTGACGTGCTCCTCTGTGTCGGGCACCTACCGCATCCTCAGTGTGCAGTGCATGCTGGGATGTGTGGCTCGCGGGAGTGTGAATAGGAAGTTGTGGGTTCACATCCCATACTCAGCGGAGTTACTGGGCCCCTGAGCAGGGTACTCAACCCCAACTGCTCTAGATGCTATCCAACCTTCTAAATGTGTATCTGCTTGGGCTAGATGTACAACAACCAGGGGAAGTATTTGGTGGGGGAGGGGGGACCCCTAAGCCTCACACTTTATGGAGGGGAGGGGGGGTGCCAATTTAAACTTTTTTTATAACAAAATACATAGATCAAATGTCCACTCCAAACGATAACAATTTTAGTAAAAATATTATCATCTACAATAATATATCTTAAATTTGGCGGATTGATACTCCCCTTCCCCCTACCAAAGCACTCCCGCCCCCACCCTGATCGGTAAATGTAACTGCCAGCACCCTGCAGTTTGATTGGTACGTTGATATTCCAGCATTTTTCAAGTCCACTTAGGCCCCCCACCCCCACCTATGTCAGGTCTAGGGCCCCCAGAGAAGTTAATTCAGCATCAACAGAGAATATATATATATATATGGTGCAGTGGTTAACACTATTGCCTCACACCTCTGGGACCCGCATTGAAGTCTCCGCCTGGGTTACATGTGTTACATGTGTGTGGAGTTTGCATGTTCTCCCTGTTTCGTCATGGGGTTTCCTCTGGGTCTCCCCCCACAGTCCAATAACATGCTGAGGCTAACTGGCATTAATAAATTGCCCGTAGGTGAGCATGTGTGAGAGACTAGTAACAGTGTGTGAGTGTGCCCTGCGATGGGCTGACCCCCTGTCCAGGGTTGTTCCCTGCCTCGTGCGCATTGCTTCCGGGATAGGCTCCGGACCCCCTGTGACCCAATAGGTTGTTTACTTATGTAGAAAGTGCTGGGCGCCTGCTGGTCTCCGAGCTGCAGCATCAGGAGTTTGCTGGTCTGGTTGTCATGTCGAAGCCAGAGTGCCACGCCCAGGATAAGGCCACCCGCCAGCTTCCGGAAACATAGAGAAGAATGTATAGAGAGGGTTAGTGGCCGAGTAGCCACGTGCCATGCGTTACACCACAGAGTTACATCACATCACCATCTGAAGCCAACTGTCTAGTCATGTGACCAAAGCAGCAGTAAAGACTGGCCCATAAAAACAGCCCCAGCCAAAACACTCAACAATAAAGGAATATCAGGCTACACATTGAATATGACACATGATGTTTTTATTGAGTCTATTTTAAGGCAGAGCCCATTATCTGTACACAGTTTCTCAAATGTAGTGTCTCCCCTGTAAATATTCACTGTATTCAATCTTATTTTTCTGGAAAGAGGGGATTTCTAAAATTTCTGGACCTTATCCAACTTTTTATTTCCATATGTCATGTGGTCTTGAGTCAGTTTAGGTTCCCTACAGTTGCATATAACATATCATTTCACGACAAGGACACTCCAAATGGATTTTCATGTCATAAATATTTCTCAAGGAGGGAGTTTCTGAAGAGGTCTGCTGCCATTGTACGTTTAGAGACAAATTTCAAAATGGTTCCCTTGAAGAAGAAAATGGTGTAAAGCAGGGTTTGGGTGTCTGAAATCAAGGCAGACTTCCCTTCTTGGAGAAAAAAAACCTCAAAGGAAACCTGAAAATTAGACAACAGCGATCACTACCAGCGATCACTACCAGCGATCACGATGAAATGGAAGTGCGTTGGGCAGCAAACCAGAGTGATGTCAGGCAGTGAGTAATGTAAACATTCGGGCCCCCGGCGAGAAGTAACCTTTGGCTTTACTCAGCTGTTACTGCACAGCAAGGCATGATCTGCAGGCGCAACATCCACTGCCAAGCTGCCCGGATAAAGGAGGCTGTCTAAATTAGCAAGGAGACTAGTAAAAGAAGGCTGGAAAAGTAAAATCGAATCTGTATATGGGTCTTAGACTTGTGAGCGACATATAGCGCGGTGCTTGTGAATTACGACACTGCCTTCATTGCCCATCACGCTCACCCTGAGACACAAACACAGGTGACAGTCAGCTTAGGCAGTCGTAGTGCAGGCACAGTCAGTGTCCCTAAAGCAATCACAGGCACAGTCAGTGTCCCTAAAGCAACCAAGGCCGTGCTCAAGAAACCAAGAGCGACATCCCTCTGCCAGCATCAGGCACCAGTCCCGACCAGCTGGGCCACAAACACAGATGTTTCCTCTCGTGTTGAGGATCCAGGCATAGGGGCCACTGAAGGACAGGAAGTCTGACAACGAGGAGGAAGGCTTACAGTCGAGGAAGACTCCCACCTTCTTTCAGACCCTGTCGCCAACCTGCTCATACATTTTATACCTACATAATCAACACTAAACAAAGTTACACATAATTTTATTACCCAATAGGAATTTCTGGACCGTTACCATCAGTAGGAATTTACATATCACCTTGTTCCACATGGCAGAAGAAAGGCATGCATTAAAACAAGCTTTGCAGAAATCTGTAATTATTCCCATGACTTACTTACCGGTAACTTAGCCTCAGCACAAGGTAATGAGTCTCTGCTCGTTTTTATTTAGCAATATTAGTCATGGTACAACTGGTTTCTTGCTAAATTAATATAGCAGAAGCGACAGTGATAATGTCACAAGGTGCACACTGTGTTTCGGTCCGATTCACATTCCAACTGCTTATTCAAATGATTAAATGGCATGAGACCTTTATTCATCATCTGTATAAGTACAGGTACATGGGAATATATTCATATTCACATATCCCACCTTACTCTCCTTAAGTCCCCAAATGCAGGCTGAATCTACTGCTACCCGGCATCCCAGAAAATTTTCCGGGGCTTAACGACCTCGCTCAAGGGCCCAGTTGGGCTTCTGATTACAGGCACTGGGGTCTAACCAGTACAAGGTCACAGGCTATTCCAGTAAAATATACTGGATTTTTATAGCTATATGTAAAACAACACTGTTTACTGACCTGTGGTTTCCTGCTGCTGTCCTGTCAGTATATCAGTATGGAATGAAACCAGATTTAAGTAGCTTAACAAGAATTTCATGTGATTAATGCTGGATCTATATTACATATACTGACACCTACAGTGCTCACAGAAAGTCTTGAGACACTTGCTTAATCCAGTAGTAATGTTGTAAATTTACTTATTTCATAACAAAAGTCCATTGACAGGCAGTGTTTAATGTACCTGCACATATCTTCCACACAGACATTATCTTATTATTAAATGTCATATTTTAATTTTAATTTTAAGTCTGACTCATTCAGCTCTCTTCTTAACATCTAGCTATTAATTGCAATTGTACTCCTTGGCTCCCAGATGCTAAACACAAAAGTTTGGTGTTTTATGTTACTGTAAAGGTATTACTAATTAAAAAGCACCCAATAAGACTGCTGGTCAATGAACTTTTTAACTTAGAACAGCTCTTGTAGAACTATAATTTGGATTTCGATTTATTAGTTCTTCAAATTAATATTATACTTATACTTTTACTATATTAGCTATTAGTTAAGTTCTCCCCAAACAAGCTTGATGGCCCAAATGGCCTCCTCTCATTTGTAAATTTCTTATGTTCTCATGTTCTTCTGTTTGTTTCTAATGTGACTCATTTTTGTAAATGAGCCAAGTAATGATTTTTAATAATAAAAAAAAAACATTAATTCACCATATTTTTACTGAAAGCATCCCAAAGCTTTCTGTGAGCACAGTATACAGGACAGGTTTTCAGATTGACTTAACATTTTATTTAGCCTCTATAATAAAGATACATAATACAATCAATACAGTCGGCCAGTGTAATGCATTTTTTAAATACCGGGCCTTACTTATTAATGGAATTGCCTTTTTATATTAAAGGGCTTTCCTTAATAATCTATTTAGCGTCTGTAAACACCAAGTCAGTCTGCATGGTACTTTCTCTGTAGGATGCATTGTTTTCTATCTGGCACATCAGGAGATTTGATTCTGTCTGTCTGAGAGTCTGGCTTTCTGTGCCTTGTAGCTTTCCCACTCGGTTTGGGAATCACACACTTGTCTGGGGGTGGTGTGCAGTGGGTTAGAATGCTGTGCCTATGATAGGAAGGTCACAGATTAAAATCTTTTGGTTGGAAGTGTGATGTTGCCATTGGACCCTTAGGCAAGACCCTTAATTGTTCCAGAGACCCCTGACCGTGCTTTCTTAAAAAAGTATATTGCTTTAGATAAAAATGTCTGCCCAGATAAAAATGTAACTGTCTAGGGAGAAATAATAGGCTGTTGTTTTTCATAGACTCATGGTAAGAGCAAAATACATTTGAATAAAACGGCAAAATCTTCACCCCCCATAATATTCTTTTTTTATATATTCGGTTTTCAGCATCTGTCAGGCTCGCATGACTAACTGGGAAATGTGCAGTTTCATCATTTGGCTGCACAGAGAGTCGGATCCAAGCCCGTCTGTGATGTCACAGCCGGTCAACACATCGCACCGCTACTTTCCAAGGATCATCACTGCATTCCTCTTTCTTTTACCAATCTCTGGCAGCGACATCCCATCCTAAACACACCCTACATGCAGCGGTTGATGCTGCGATCCCAAAGCCGGTGCTTCTGGTATGCGAACACATGCTGTTCCGGTATGAGACCACATGCTATTGAAAAACCCAGCTACCTCAGAGACACACAGAGGGTATATAGAGAGACACACAGAGGGTATATAGAGAGACACACAGAGGGTATATAGAGGGTACAGTATAGAAACTTTAATATTACTGACATCACCGATGTTTAAATCCTCTGCTATTCGAGAAACAGAAGCAAGAACTGAGGATGCTGTTACCGAGACAGGATCGGCTGTCACGGGTCGTGGGTGGGGGTTGGGGGGGTGCCTTAGTGGGAGGTGGGGCCAGTCCGCCCTGCTGCTGCTGAGCAGATGTTTCAAAACCTCGCCCTTTGGCTGTGACTGTATTTGTCTGGTTACTGAGCAACCACTTTTCTTAGTATCAGAGCAGGCTGCATGGAAGGGAGATTTCCACGGCGACCGACGCTAAGAAGATAGCAGCCCAGGCCGTTGCCGGGGGAGGCCCCTGTCTGAGGGTTTCCAGCTGCTGTCCTGTCAGTATATCAGTATGGAATGAAACCAGATTTAAGTAGCTTAACAAGAATTTCATGTGATTAATGCTGGATCTATATTACATATACTGACACCTACAGTGCTCACAGAAAGTCTTGAGACACTTGCTTAATCCAGTAGTAATGTTGTAAATTTACTTATTTCATAACAAAAGTCCATTGACAGGCAGTGTTTAATGTACCTGCACATATCTTCCACACAGACATTATCTTATTATTAAATGTCATATTTTAATTTTAATTTTAAGTCTGACTCATTCAGCTCTCTTCTTAACATCTAGCTATTAATTGCAATTGTACTCCTTGGCTCCCAGATGCTAAACACAAAAGTTTGGTGTTTTATGTTACTGTAAAGGTATTACTAATTAAAAAGCACCCAATAAGACTGCTGGTCAATGAACTTTTTAACTTAGAACAGCTCTTGTAGAACTATAATTTGGATTTCAATTTATTAGTTCTTCAAATTAATATTTTACTCAGCTATTAGTTAAGTTCTCCCCAAACAAGCTTGATGGTCCAAATGGCCTCCTCTCATTTGTAAATTTCTTATGTTCTCATGTTCTAAGACTTCTGTTTGTTTCTAATGTGACTCATTTTTGTAAATGAACCAAGTAATGATTTTTAATAATAATAAAAAAAAACATTAATTCACCATATTTTTACTGAAAGCATCCCAAAGCTACTGAGCAACCACTTTTCTTAGTATCAGAGCAGGCTGCATGGAAGGGAGATTACCACGGCGACCGACATGGAAGGGAGATTACCACGGCGACCGACATGGAAGGGAGATTACCACGGCGACCGACATGGAAGGGAGACTACCACGGCGACCGACGCTAGGAAGATAGCAGCCCAGGCCGTTGCCGGGGGAGGCCCCTGTCTGAGGTGCCACAGAGTGCAGTGGAGTGTTTGTCACTGTGTGTCCTCTGCCTACACCCTTCTGCTTCTTCACCCCAGCCCCTACCCTGTCCCATTCTCACACCCCCCCATCAGGTCCCAGACGGGGCAGGTTTCACTGCTTTATGTGATGTCCTTACCGACAAACAGCCATACCTGACCTTGTACATTTACTCTACATTTATTCAGCAGGCGTTCTGTCCAAAGCAACATAAAGTTCTTTACAAGCATAATAAAATGTAAGCAGAGGCTAAGGTCTGCAAACCGATAGTACAATCCTCAAAATACATGACGGATCTGCTTTGCCTTACTCCGGTTTTATGGTTATTCTTTAATAGACAGTTACTGATTTAGTAAGCTCACTATGCAGGTGTCCACTGAAACTCTCACACATTTTGCTAACTATACTTTTGCTTAACATTACGATTGTTTTATGACTATATTTATATATTTATTTGTGCTACATACCACAAAAACATTTTCCGTATAGCAACAATCTGCTTGCTCACAACAGGCCCCCCACCCCAAAGAGGCAGCACATCCTTTACTGAGTGGGAAATGACAATCAATTCTCAACAAGTGGTTATAAATAGCTGAGAGTAAGACCGGTACAGTGACGCCCTCTCCACACTGTATCTTGGTCCAAGCGGCTGATTGGCTAACTCAGTCACATGACGTTCAGAGGAAGCACATGTGCTTTAATCTGCAACCAGCATGGAGGAGAACATGCAGGAGTTGCTAGCTCACAGCGCAATCAGCCAAAGAAAAATCTACCATGCTTCCTGTGGCAGCGGGAACACTTTAAGGCACCTGCAACGTCTTAAGGATCCAGCCTATTAGGGTGGGACCCCACTGGACAACTAAATAGAACCAGATGCCCCAGGAGCAGGGCAGGGACAGGGGGGATTTATAGGGAGAAAGGAAGGGGGCTGGTCTGAGATTGACCAAACCCAGGAAGAAGATATGTCAAATAAGAGGGAAAACCAGAGATATGGGTCTTGCAGATGGTGTGTGAACTTCATCTTATATGGGGGAGGGGTGCAAAGAAGGGAAAACCAACCATGTTATATCAAGACCAGGAATGGGAGGGGCAGAGCTACAGACAGCCACCTGACTTTCCCTCATGAATTGGGTCTCCTTCTCCCCCAATCCACACAGTCACCAAACTCATCTCAAGCAGAAGAATGGCCATGTTTTAAAACTGCGTATAAATTCACAGGACTCTGACTTCGAAGTATTAGCAAGCTTCATGTCTTCAGACTTTACCTATTTTTGCTCTGTAGAGTGAAAAATGACACACAGCCACTCTGGCATGTAAACAAAGAGCTGGCTTGACTGTGTCTGACACCTTTATAAACATCTTGAAATGTCCAAGTTCAAAAGGCAAATCCAAGGCAGGCAGAGGAAGGCTGAAGGTCATCAGGGCCAAAGCCAACAAGCACTATTTCCTCCACATCACTCTGCTTATATTCGAGGCAGGGAGAGCGGAGGTCTTATTCTTTATTACAGTTATTTTTTTAGTAAACTCACTATAAGGGTGTCCACTGAAACTCTTTAAAATTTTGCCTCCTGTACTTTTGCTTAACATTAACATTGTTTCACAATAACTATATTTATACGTTCTATACTTCTCACCAAACAGCTATTTATAGGATAATTTCTGATTGGGTACCTCACTCAACACATAATTTTCTGGGATATGACCTGGCAACACTGCGGTCCAGTGAGCCTTTAATCTACCTACAGCAACGCTCTACCTTCAAAAGCCTTAAAACCCACAAAGAGTCATAAACAAACACATTAATTTATGATTAAACAGAGAGAACGCAAGGGTGACCAGAGCACAGGAAGATCATGGAAGAACACGGAAACACTGATTTTACAGGAGAACAAGGAGTTCCTACATGGGAGAACCTGTTTGACCACAGAACAGGCAGGTGTGAACACTGTATTGACTAAAGTACAGGCAGAGTCCAAATTTGAACATGGTTTCGGACAGACAGACCCTCCTCTCCAGTACCCTGGTATAGACCTTACCCGGGAGGCTGAGGAGTATGATGCCTCTGAGGTTGAAACACACCATCCAAGCCCTATTCTTTAATATTAGGACCTAGGGCTGGGCAAAAAAAATCGATTTTTCGATATATCGTTTTTTAAAATGTAGTCGATTCAAAATCGATTCTCAAT
>JAODKF010000022.1:6554924-6565198 GCA_026779585.1 Mormyrus proboscirostris | reverse complement strand
ATATTATGTTCACTGTTATTTTATAAATGTAGGATTTGTATTAAATCTATATTCATTCATATTGTCAAATCAAGAATCGAAATCGAATTGAATTAAGAACTTGAAAATCGAAATCGAATTGAATCGGAACATCTGAATCGATACCCAGCCCTATTAGGACCACCACCCCAGCCTGCCAATCCAACACTACTCTCCCCAACCTCCACTCAATGCCAGCCAAGATGCCCAGCAACCTCAAGGGCTTTCAGGAACTCCATGTGATTCTCAGCCACCCTCAGAGGCTTACCACAGTGGAGTTTTTTTCAATATCACAATGACCACAGCCCTAGTCACGGGGGAGTCCTCCCTCAAAGTCCACCAACTCTACTTCCTCAAAAAAGGCGTATCAGAGAGATTCAGGAGGTCAGGAAGTGCTCCTTCCACCGTTCAACTATTTCCCCTGTTGAGGTCAAAGACGGTCGATCCCTGCTGTACGCAGCATGGGTAAAGTGCTACTTCCTCTCCTGAGTAGCCTGATGGTTTGTCAGAATCTCTTCGAAGCCAAAAAAAAGTTATATTCCATGTCCTCACTGAACTCCTACAACTGAGTTTTTGCTCACTGCCTATATGGCACTTTGTGAGTCCCACAAACTAACCAAGCCCAGAACGCCTCCCTCTTCAGTCTCCCTTTACTACTGGTGTCCAACACCAGGATTGGGAATTACCACCATGACAGGCACCAACAACTCTAATGGCCAGAGCTCCTCACAGCCAGCTCAGCAACAGAGGCACGGAACATTGCCCATTCGGGCTCAATGGCTCCAGGCTCACTCAGAATGTAAGAGAAGTTCTGCTGGAGACATGCGTTAAAGATCTCAGCGACAGGGGCCTCTGCCAGATGCTCCCAACTCAAGTTCGAAAAGAGATAGGATGGGTATCCATGGGCAAGGAGGCAGGAATCGGTCCCAAAGTCCTTAAAGCTTCTGTGCTCCAGCAGTGGTTCTAAAACATGTTTAAATTGTCCCTAAGAGTACAAAAGGTTTGCCCCAGAAAACGCTATGAACAGTCTCTGTGCACAAGAAGGGATGTTCCTGAAACCCAGTGGCACTGCAGCCCCTATATTGAAGACGCAATGGGAGGTGGTCTTACAGTAACTCAGAGTAATGAAGGAGTTACTACAGTTTGAACGTTCTGGTGTGATATAGCAGAGCCATCATCTACAAGAAGGAGCAGATTGGGCTGCTAGGTGACTAAGGAGATCTTACAGAATACCCACAGTCTGATCATAGCAACTTCATTCCCTTTCTTTTAAAGGGACACAAAGGCTCCTGCTCCCCCTTTGTAAAGCACTTTCAATTGCCTTATATCTGAATTGTGCTGTATAAATAAACTTACCTTGGAACTCTGAAATGATGTAAGGGAGACTAACCTAAAATTTCATTGCAGACTGGGAAAATACAAACCAAAAACTTACTGATCGTTTAAAAAATATATCTGGGCAGGTCTATATACCTAAACTCGGTTTCCCAATCCCACTCACAAAAAAGCCCAAATTATTTGAATCAGAATGAATGAGAGGGATGATGAAGAAAGTAGATTTCTGATGACCTGCTCCCCTTTTCCGAGACTTATGGGCTTCTTCTGTCTACTTGTGAACATGATGTTCAGGACCCTAGAGCATAATCTTCTCCACATATTGATCAATGAAGTCTCTCATGAGGAACTAGTCACTGTTCTCAGATGCAGGTCAAGTGTTTGCAAAATACACACAGCTGAGAGCTTGAGGACAAAATTAAGTAAATGGCTAAAGCAGACAAGACACCAGTAATCATTAAAACATCCAGACAACCTGAAAGGTCTTGGCAACGGAGCCCAAAAAGTCTAACCATACATCCATGCGCAGGGGCAGGTTAGCTGTTTCCGGGGCCTCACTCAAAAAGCACCCCCTCAGATATTTTAAAA
The DNA here is from genome assembly GCA_026779585.1 of Mormyrus proboscirostris. Classification (NCBI taxonomy): domain Eukaryota; kingdom Metazoa; phylum Chordata; class Actinopteri; order Osteoglossiformes; family Mormyridae; genus Mormyrus; species Mormyrus proboscirostris. Next base: position 6,563,257 of record JAODKF010000022.1, on the reverse strand, counting down.
ACTAAATAATTTGTGAGCAGAGTCCGAAGATCATAGCTAGCTAACTGGTTAGCAGAACATGCTACTTCAGAACTTCATAAATAAGGAACGTGTTCATATGTTAAATCAGTGTGGTGACTGTTTATAGTAAACAGGTGGGGCCCCAAACCTCAGGGGCCCCACACAAATGCGCAGTTTGAGTAGTGATATATACTGTCACTGGTCTTCAGGAGCAAATGCAGGTCCTGGTTAGTGATGCATTCAACTACAGCTCTGCAGCCGATCAAAGAGCAAACCCAAACGAATCTAAACAGTCCCCATGCAGATGTGAAACTGTTTATAATGAACCAGTTCCCAGTGTTCCCAGCTATCATGCCCTTCAGAGAGTCGACTGGAAAGCTAAAAATATTTGGTTACTTGAGGTAATGGATAAGACAGTTACAGGGAACTCTAGTTACGGCGCCAGTGAAAACCACAGAAACGCAGCAAAAGCGCAGAGACCCTGTGCTGAAGCACCATCAGGTTAGCAGGCAAGCAGAGTGCAATGCCTGCCCTGTAGGGGGGCAATACCCCCCCTCTCAGCATGCAGCTACCTATGGGCATGGCCAGTCCAAGATAAACTATTACAGCACAGACCAGCCATAAAAACACACTCACACCTTTGGAAACACCACTGCACATTGGAGTATCTCACAGAGATAAGCAGCACTGCGTACAGTATAAAAGCATCCTTTTACCTTCAGTCTCTCTTTTGAGTATTGTACCCAGGGAATGTTTTACTTCGGTACATTTTTACAACAGGATGTTGAAAATCACATTCAAGACCTCAATAAACCTGCTCACTCTTTCATAAGGCAGCACAGGAGGGGTGGGTGCAGGGGGCTATACGCGTTTCGTAGTTCTGTGACTCGATATTTTTCATCTTTTCACCCCACTCAAATTCCCTTTTTCCTTTGATTTCTGGAAAGAAAAGTTTCCTCCTGGGTGATGCATTCACCGTAGGTGTAATCAAGAAGTAAGCATTTTAAATCCCTTGGAAATTGTCTATGCCTGTTGGTATATATGTATATATATAGTTTTTATTTTAAACAAAACACGGTTAGTCACAAGACAAGATGAACGCCACTTAATGGAAACCAGATGCGCACTGGAGTACTGAAACAAACTGGGCGAAATTAACCACCGCCATGCTAGCATTGCCTATTGTTTTTTTTTTTTTTTTTTTTTTTTTTAAGCAGAAATAGTAAACCTGCTCTTTATAACCAAGAACTAGAAAAGTTAAAATAGCATTGGTATGTCTTACACACGTCTGGGCACAGAATTTAAGCTATATAGGTTGGTCGTATCATTACATACATCTATGTAACCGAATACTGAAAAAATAACCACAAATGTGGTTGGAGAGCGCATAATAATCACGATAAAGTCTTTATAATGTGCTCAGTTACGTATACAGTTATATCATGCTGGTTTAATAAGACACGATTTGAAATAACGGTTATTTATTACCAAATGTAATTGTTAAAATGATTAATACTTATAACCAGAAAGCTTTCGTTTTGTTTTACCTGAGGAACTTTCTCAGATCAACTCTGTCTACGCGCGTTTTGTGTAAATAAACATCCAATTTTTAATACCCACATATTATCAAATTAGTCCCTATATAAAACTTCAAGCACATTTTACGCCCAGACTCTACTAGCAAGTCTTTTCTTTGTTTTCTGTAGCCTAGGAAAGTAGTGATAAATGTTTTCCAGACCATTTTCCAGTTTTTTTTCCAGCCATAAACACCACAGCTCTGTCCCGACATTTCATAGACTAAAATCGCAGCGAGGGAACTAAAGAAAATGCATAGATCGCCACATTTTTATTTATTAAAAAAAGCAATACAGTAAAGCAGCCTGATTTATTTGGTATTGATTTCAACGCCGGTACATATAAAGAATGACTTATGATGACAGCGTTACAGTTTGTTAGACAAAACGTTTTAAAAAAGGTAAAAAAAAAAAAAAAAAAAAAAACTCAGACGCGCATGAGGATTGTCTTATTTTAACCCTTATAATATGAAGACGGGTCAGCGTCGGACTGGGGGTCCCTTGGGCACAATGATGCTCATAGACCATCATAACACGCATATTGTGTCAGTTATGACTAAATACTGAGACATCCCATGCTATTATACATAACAGTTATACCAATGATATAACAATGAAGTGCGTATAGCAAAACAGCAGGCAAAAGTTACGTAGACTTTCCAAGCGAAGTTTTTTTTTGTTCGCTTGACTTCACACCTCAACACTGCAATTTTCTAAGGTCAATGCAACAAAACGTATTTTGCATTTGTTTACATGTAAACATAAACAGCGCGCGGAAAACAGGACTGCGCGAGCGGGTGGTGAAATTCTCACGCATAAAAGCAAATTATTTAAACGCGTAAGAAGAAGCGACTCACCCAAAAAATGAAATTGAAGAAAAAGAGCATGTACTTGATGCATTTTGTGCAGCCTTGCACCGCCATCGTTGAGGTATCACTGTTGGGAAATGAGTGAAATGCAGCGTCAAAGCGGAGCTCGGCTCGCTTAATGGAGGAAACGGGTTAATGAGCGCAAACAGGCAACACCCAGCCGATGAAAGCCTGCCCACCGAAAAACGGCTTAACTGCCCTCTGCTTTCAAACACAACACACATCCTCCGGCGTCCTGCAACTGAATATAATCATATCGATGCCAACCAGCCGTTTAACTACTTAATTTATTCGTACAATCCGGAATGCTGTAAAATATCAGTGCTGATGGCATTATCCTAGCCCAGATACCAATCACGTAGATTTCCGTTAATTACGGGCATGTTACTTGCCTGTTACTTTTCGAAGGTATGAGAGTTTAAAAAAAAAAAAAAGTCAGTGTTATGTTTAATGTACTGAACCGTTGTGGATGGCCGGCTGAGAATGTTTCTTTGCTTATGGGGGTGTGCTGGCTCGAGCCCCCCCCTTCGATGCCTCCCGCACGTGCAGGAGCCCCTACCCTGTCTGTCACGATGCAATTCTGCATCATCTTCATCATCACGTTTATCTTTGCCTTGACCATGTTTCTGGACGTTAGCATAAACACAAAAAATATAAGCATGAATAAGTATGAGAAACGCTCAAAGGTAAACATTCATTAAAGGAGTTTGAAGGGGTTTGAATCTGGGTTTGTGTGATTGACAGCATATGACAAGGAATGGGTTTGTTGTTAGTGGTGACTACGGCTGATAACATTTGCCCAGTGACAAATTTTGCTGACGGGGTCGGTTCCCCCCATTTTTATTCCCAACCCACATACCCATTGGCCCACCTGGAAAATGCTCCATATCCCATATGCCAGTACAGGGGCCTCACTCAAAAAGAAACTTCAACCCCCCCCCACCCCCGCCTTCCCAGATGTTTCAAAAACGAAATAATTAGCTAGCAAGTACAATCAGAATATCATAGTTAGCTAGTTAGTTAGTGGAACATGCTGCTTCTGCATCTCCTTAATAAGAAACATATTTATTTACTATATAGTGTAGTGACTGTTTGTGGCCAACAGAGGGTCCGCAAACTTCAGGGGCCTCATGTAAATGTGTGGTCTGAGTGTTGGTTGACACCACCCACTCTATGGGCTGGACTGGGCATTTGCCAAACCAGGAATTTATTGTGGGGGGGCAAACTTTGGAGCCATGCGAGACCCCAAAGTCCAGGGCTGCGTTTTAATCCCAGTCCAACCCAGGCGCACTGAGCTTTAAAGCCTGCTCCCTTCGCAGAGGAACAAGAGACCTCTAGTGGCAGGCTGCAAAAATGAATGCATTTAGCCGATTTACCAAAAGCAAATGCCCACATATTAACATAAACCACAAAACAAAGACATCAGCCTTGATAGGGAGCAGAACTTGATGTGCTCTATGATAAAGTCATAAACTCTACATCAACAGGAAATGTCCGTGAACTAAAAGGGACCGCAGACACAGACTGTGCAAGGGACACTATACTGGCTGCACCTACAAACATCAGTGGAAAGGTCTGAGAAGCAGGTTTCATTGACAGAGTAAATATGTGAGAATTAACCCCTTTTACTTTGAATAAAATGTTTTAACTTATAACCCGGCTTGGATAGTACCAATTTAAATAATTATAAGCCGGTGTCTAAACTCCCATTTATCTCGGAGACACTAGGAAGAAATAGTAGCAAAGCAATTATTTGACGTATTAAAACAAAATTAAATTTTTGAAAAAAAAAAATTGTCTGGTTTTAGAAAAAATCACAGAATATGATCTTTTAATAAATGCAAGGAGGTTTCCATCTTAGTGGCGCTTTTTTCAAGTGCAGCTTTTGATACCATTGATCATTCAACCATGATCAACAGACTAAGGCAAAGGGCTGGAACGTCAAGGACTGCCCTGGAGTGCTTCTTGTGTTATGTGTCAAACAGAAGATTTGCGGTTAAAGTTGGAAATTAAGTGTCCTAATTTTCTACACTTTCTTGTGGTGTCCCTCAAGGCTCTATTTTGGGACATGCTTCCTTTGGTTCACATTATCTGCAATACTGTGTTAATTTCCATTGTTATAAGATTTATAACTTTATGTGTCAATAAATCCTAGTGATGATTCTAATCTGAAGTATCAACTCTTCAAGTATATATTAATGATGATAAGATGTTAACTCGGACAAAACAGAGATTTACACATTGGTGCACGACATTTTGCCTGTAGCAATAAAACTTCTTACCAGGAATTCAGAACAAGTTAATACAAAATGCCAAATTACCTGCAAGAAGCAAAATGTGACAAGGTATTGCTTCCATTTTAGCTAAGCTTCACTGGTTAACATTTCAATACGGAATTTAATTCAAGATTAAGATATTATTATTATTATGATTATTATTATTAATAATAATAATACTACTAATAATAGTATTATTAATAATAATAATAATAAGAAGAAGAAGAATAGTAGTAGTAGTAGTAGTATGTATTGTTAATTGTTAATTTTATGTAACTTGCTTTGCCCCAGTTTAATGCAGAATAGTTGAACATCAATTGGCGATCTTCGAAACGTAAGGATTTTAAACCAGGCAACAGACTGACTGTAATCTGCATCGGACAATCGCCAGAATTTAAATGTCGTTTCGCTTTACTCCACAGGGTGCCGCTATTGCCCTATATTAAAATTTCATGTCTCTGGTACGTTAATTTTTTTACGAATAGCGCAACCAAAATGGAAAACTAATTTTCTTTGCATTCCCTAGAGTCTAACCCATAACACGGACGGATAATTTGACCTTTTGAGTTTCTTCTCAAAGCTGATAATAGGATGTTGCAAATCTTAGGTAGACTACAATTTTTTATAAGATTTTAACAAAAAGGAATACAATACCAAAGATATATACAACCAGATTCTATTAAATTCATCATTATGCGTTCGGGTAGCGAGACCAAAATTATTCAGAAATATGATTACTCCATATTGCTGTACAATTCCAATCCCATGTTACTTTGAAATGGTACTTCTAAACATTAGAATCAATTATACAACAATAACAACAAACAAATCAAGTTATTTTATGGAAGCCTGAACGCAATGAATGATTTTTTCAAGCAGACTGTTGTGCATGGCCTGGCTAGATCCCGAAAATCTGGGGAAGATCATTAACCCTTTCGAGGCTGATTCACTCAGCGTCCACAGGACGTCTGGCTGGGTGGTCACAGTCCGCGCGCACATAGGTGTGGGGCTTTCCTCCCACTACATCCAGGCATCCCTCACTGTTCGATGCATTGCGGATCCTGCTCTGTTGCTATGGAAATTGAAACTTAAATTCAGAGCTCTGCCCATGCAAACGTAATTTCTCTAGTAAGTACTTAAGTGATCTGACTGCGCAGCAGTAAATAATTAACTACCCAAAATCCGCACAGATCTCTTTTAAACACAGGCTAATAAGAATTCAAAAATATTTTCATTATGTGTTTTGGTGCACGTTAATAAATCTTTCCGACTCACACATTTCTCCAATAAATTGATTTCAAAGGGAGTTATTATAATTAAGATCTTAGCAAATGACGCATTTATTCAACGGAACCCACACACTGCTTATTTAATTGAAATCAATAGACTATTTTCTGAACAACATGGTGCTCATGTCTTGGTGCTCATCTGGTTATTCATTTCTTGCTGATGTCACTGCTGAGGTCACTGCTTTACAATTTGCTGCGTATACTCATATGAACATGCCTATTACGGTGGTTTGGCTAATCCTTTCATATTTACGCATTTTATCGTGTTTTTTATTCAATTCCTGTGACCAGTCTAGAGTAATAACCTTACCTGCTTGCCTTAACCCGAAACACTGCTCCAGAGGAGCTGCTTGCTGGCTAATCCCCAAAATGTGATCTCACTATTCACATATATCTGTGGCTCTCCTAGAAAGACAATTTGGGATTTACAAAAGAGTTTGATTTGCTGGGGATGAATGAAGCGCTTCTACGCAGTTGTCTCATTTAACACTGCACTATGTAGCTAATGTGTACTAAATATAGGCCTAAATTGTGGATGCATGAGTAAGAGAAAATACAGATTAGTAAAGTATAAAAAGTAAACATTTTTAAACTGTCCGATTTATTTTAAACTTATACTTACTGTAATTTATCAATGTACCTCCTTTGTAGGCCAATCCCATAAGCAGGGTATAGCATAACACGGTATAATAAATGAATGAAATGGAACTGACCCAACTGTAATTCTGCACGCTCTCACACGGGGAGAACATCGTATTGTAAATTTAATCGCCTGCTTTTACCTTGAGTAATTAGGCCTACTTTGCTAATTCTAACTTAATTATGAAACACATATGACCTTGGGGGATTGGCAGTGGACAGCTCCGATTAAATCATAGTTAATTATATTTCTTCTTGTAACGGGACGATCATTTTATAATACCCCGCAATCCAACTTAAATCTTTAGCGTCTGTTTATGGTTTTGAATAACTTTAGTCCAGAGTAATCTCAATGTGACTAATTTTACAGTCATTGATGGCGAAGTCCCTTTGTAGTGTCACCCTTCTGTAATAAGGAGCCTGCATATGGAGTCTGGTATTGTGAGCTGGTTAAGACGCAGAATTTCTTTTGTGTTTGGAAACAGGAAGCAACAATTAACTGCAGTGTTCCACATCAGCAAACAATCCTACTGTGCGCAGTCATTTAACGGAAGACACGGAGTACAGCAGCCTATAACATATGCTAAGAGGCTGCTGGGTTTTTTCTGATTTTTATCTATAGGTCGCATAATCGCTGGCAGTTGATGTGTTATTAATGGCGCCCGCGCTTCAAAAAATGACGATTAAAACGTCGACCCCTAAACCAATTAAGCAAAGACGCCTGCGCATCAGGCAGAGTAAAGCCGCACTTCTGCCGGAGTGACAGGCTTGTGATAGTGGACAAAGACGGTGGGCAGGCTGGTATAGCGGGAGACATTGCATCGCAACAAGAGGCAGGGTGCGGCTTTTAGCGTCTTTAAGTGTGCATGTGAATGTATGTGCATATGTGAATGAGAGTGTGTCGGGAAGGTGGAGGGACCTCATCAATAAGGGAGCGCATCCTCTCCCAGCTGCTGCGGCGTCTTCTTACAGCAAGATCTATCACGGAGGAAGCGCACCGTCAAACGGACATCGGCACACGCAATGCCGACGCCGATCAGCTCCGACCCATCGCTGGCTTTAGGCGCTACAACTGGGGGTTGAGAGCAGTATTGATCCATCTAAAAATAAATGAATTGATAAAAAAAAGTAACCAACACGGATCGATGTCAAGCATCCTCCTGTAGCCGCCGCTGTCTCTGAGAGCTGAACGGGGGAAGGACAAAGGGATATAAGTGTCTCGTTTCCGAAAAAAAAGAGAGGACAGCTTGAAAGGAGCAGGGCTGGGTATAAAGCCAGTCTCCCGGCAGAAGGAGATTAGCGGCGCTGTCCCTCCAACACCACGACTGTCACCTTGCTGTCACAGAAAGTCACCGGCGGCAATTATCACCGGATACCGGATTTAATCTACACCAACGTGGCACCTGCATTTTATCCAGTTTCGGAGCAGTATTTTTGTTACGGGTGAATATTATTTGTTCCTTATCGGTTTCTAATATAGTGTTTATGATGCAGATACAGGCTGTAATACATACAGTTTAATAGTCGTTTATGTGTACAATCTTGGATTCGAAGAAAATACTCTATTATTATTATTATTATTATTATTATGATTTTTATTATGCTGTTGTTGTTGGTTTGTTTCCACAGAAACCTGATCTGTGGGCAGTAAGTCAAGGCAGTGATTCTCAAAACAGTCCTCACAGA